>SJYV01025930.1:157094-209705 GCA_006410875.1 Neotragus pygmaeus | reverse complement strand
GCCCCTTTGCAGCCTTTTGCAAAGGTTGGATTGCTGACTCTCCTGTTTAAAATCTCCAAGACTGCAAGAGGATCAAAATCAAGATTCTAACCACTAACCAAGACCATCAATGCATCCAGAACAGGTGCCTTCCTTCCATGATTTCCCTGGACACACAGGTGCAGATCTTTGAGGGGAACATAGGAATAAACCAGTAGGTGGCACAGCCATGGCTCACACAAGAGGGTACCTGGACCCCCCACCCCCAGTTTTCAGGGACACAGGCACCCCATCAACCAAATACTGCCCCTTACGTGCCAAGGAGCTGCCCTCCCTCACCAACCTGCCAGAAAAAAGGTCCCAACTATGGCCTCCCTTGCACCAAGTGCCCAACTCCGCTGCCACAACAGCGGCCCTAAGTTAGGCCCACAAGAGAGGCAGGCAGCTGAGCCCGGGAAGAGCCCAGCCAAGAGTCAGGGGTGTGGGGCCCAATCCAGGCTCACCCACTGCACCTTCGACCACTTTGAACTTCAATATCTTCAACTCTAAATAAAATGGGGATAAATCCATCACTGCTTTTCTCTTAAGTATGTCTTAAGGATCAATAGATAGAACAAAAAGATCTCACATCTTAAAACTTCATCCTATCCTAGACCACCACTTCCCTGGTGGTGTAGTGGCTAAGACTCCACACTCCCTGCATAGAGGGTCCCGGTCTGATCCCTGCATGCTAAGACATGCAGCCAAAAAAAAAACCCAGTGAGCACCCCCAAGAACTTGGGGGTGGAGGGGGCGTGACTTGCACACCAGCATGTGGCCCAGGAGACGAAGGTCCACAGGCCCAGAGGCAAGACGCGCACGGAGCAGCGGGGCATGGAGGCGCCTGCAGTGAACCTGCAGGATGCATTTTACTTTGGGGGAAAACAGTGACACTAACCACTCCCAACACTCCAGCGTTTCAACATGACATCTTGCAACATTGCTTTGTGTGGTTTCATGTCTGCAAAGCTAGGTTTCTGGCAGTTACTGAAAAGGCAATTACTGTGTAAGTCAATACGGAAGAGGTAACAAAGGTAACCATGTCCAGTTTGATTTCAAAATTCAAGAAGAGCCTAACAGGCAAACGTTCCACTCCTAAGTAATTACGGTTACTTAAAAATGCAATGAAAAAAATTTATGTTTACATTATTTTCCAAATGTCTATTATAAGTTGTTAAGATATAAATACTGTACTTAAGTTGTTTGGACTTAACTATTTAAAAATGAAACTGTTACTTCTTTGGCCTGTGGGTCCCTTAAAATATTTACTGACCTTAACTAGGCGTACTCTGAGAGTCTGGGACCCTCTAACATACACAATGGGGGTGCCCTCTCCCACAATGGCCCTCGCCTGCCCAGGAGCCAGATGCCTCAGGCTCACCTGGGTCCCTGCTTTCCCTCAGCTCCACCCGCTCTGGCCTCTGCAGTGCCCGTGCCTGCCCTGCCCCGAACACAAGCAAACACACCCACTGGTCTCCTTGCTCCCAGAAACTCCCCACGGTCCAGTCTCCACACAGCACCCACACATCTTGTGAATCAGATCACCCTGTTCCCCTGCTAAGACTCTGTCATGGGCTCCTCCCGTCCTTTAGGGGAAAGCGGGCACCTACCAGGGGCTGGGCGATGCGAGCTCAGGGCCCCACTCTGCCCCCAGGGCCGCCCAGGTTCCGCTCACAGCGCCGCCTCAGGGAGGCCGCCCTCCCCCGACCTGACCCTGCCACCAGCATGGTCCCAGTGTCACCTTTTCCGTGACCCTTATCACTGGTTTTCTTTGTTTTAGTGTATTTGCTCTTACCTGCTATACTCACTGAAGGCCAGCCTCTACTATTAATAGAACATAAGCTGCACAGGAGCAGGGACCTCGTCCGTCTCATCCCTGAAAGATGCCTGAAGGGCAGAGGCCCTGTGCTCGCCTGCCCCCCATCTCCCACACGAGAGAACGTCCCCTCCTCACGGACCCCCCTAGAGAGAACCCGGCAAGGCCTCCTGTCCTGAAGCACAGGGGACACTGCAGGGCGTCCAGGCGGCTTCTGGACACTCAGCCTGAACTGATCAGAAGCTCCCAGGAGCCAGTGGCTGTTGTGCCCGCCCTCAGCCAGATCTGATGTGGATTCCTTTTCTCCCCTCAAGAGGGGTGTTCGCTGGCTCCAAGACAGCATTCTGGAGGACGAAGGGGCTTCCGTCTTTTACCCAAGACAGTCAGTGTCTCTGCTGGGACACCACTCTAATTGGGGTCCAACAGACGGTGTAGGTCAGCAGTCATCACTCAGCTCAGCCACTGGCCTTGGCCCATGACCCCACCGTAGCTCATCATCCCTCATGAATTTATTTCTGTTCATTATAAGGAAACCATTAACCCAGGATGGAAAGTTTCTCAGAACAGCATGTGCATGAATTGCTATAATCCACAACAGTTTCAGAGTCACGCTCAGCACAGCCCCGACCCTGCCCCCTCACCTAGCTACGCCAGTGCCCAGTGGGCCACTGCCACAGGCCACACCTGGGCTGTGGGGCCCACCAGCCTGAGTGCCAACGTGCGCACCTTCTACACGTCACAGACAAGCCTCCCCTGGCTCCTCATCCCACCAGAGGCATTTTCCAGGGGGTGTGCTGTGAAGACTGGCATACCTTTAGCCTGAGCCCATGAACAAACAGGTTCAGGCTCCTGATGCCTGAGGCCCTGAAAGATTTAACTAGAGTCACGGAGCTCCACTGACTGGACTCGCAGTGGGCTGGTAACATTTAAACAAGGTGGAGTGAAGAGCACCCCCAGATCCCCAAGCCCCTCAGTCTCTCCCCAGCACAGAACGCCTCCTCAGCAGGCTCTTACCCCATCCAACGGGTCTCCAGAAGGGTTCAGAGTCCAGGGCGATGTGGGGTAGTAGGAGCCGGTCATGGCAGGGTCTGCAGAGAGATTTTCTACTGATTTATCTTCCAGTTCACTGGTCCTTTCTTCAGCTGTCTCTCACCTACTTTTAAATCCACCTAACTGAATTTTAAATTTGCTACTGTACTTTTCTCTTTTAGAATTTTCAATCTTTTATGAATTCTAATTGTGAAACTCTCCATCTTACTTGTTTCAATGTTAGTCAGTTATTTTAAACTCTGTCTGCCAACTCCAGCATCTTAATCTTCTGTAGGTCTCTCTTTCCTTTCTGTCCCATTTATCAGGGTATGTAGCGACTAGACGCAGAGTCAGGCGCTGTGTGTGACAGACCGGAGAGGCCGGGAAGGTGTCTCCCTCCAGGGGGCAGCGGAGGGGACCGGCCACCCAAGCTCTGAGCAGAGAGACTGGCATTTTTAGGGATGTTCCTCCTGGCAGGCTCTCAACTCTTCCTGGCACCATGAAACTGCCAAAGATCCAGCTCTGCTCCATACGCACCTTCTGCCTCTCTGGCCTTCTCCCTCTCAGGGATCTCTGCCCTCGGGTCCCACTGCCTCCGCAGCTGCCAAGCCCCCAGAGCTCAGTCTCCCCAGTGCCACAAGATTACCTGGGGCTCCGCTGGCTTCTCTGCCTCTGGGCAGCTGCCCCTGCCCAGCCCCCAAGAGAGGCCGGTGTAGGAGGCAGACTCACCTCTTCAAGCTCCCCTCTGCGTTGCAGGTCCCAGGGTGGCGCTCCAGTCCTCTGAGCAGGTGCCTTGAGTCCTCGGCAGGACGGGTCTGCTGTGAGCAATTCCATAGCCAGAAGCAGTCTGTCTGTTACTTGGAATGCGTCACCGAAGTAAAGCTGGAGGCTCTGGTGGGTAACTAGGCAAGCTGGTCTGACTAGCAGGCTGTGCGTGGACATCTCTGAGGTAAAAAGCAAGAGAATACAAGCCAATGAGAGATGATCAGAAGGAAACAGACCATCCTCTCTGCCCAACCAAGTCTTTGGGACTGAAGATCTCTGTATCCTGTTTGAAACCTAGAGTATTTGTTCTCATCACCCCAGTCCTAAAGGTGAAGATGGTGCAGGGCGTGCTCTATAGGCTGTCCTGCGGCCCCTCAGAGAACGGAAGCACCTGTCCTGAGCTGAGGTTCACCACCTCACTCCTGTAGACAGGGCCTTGGGGCCTGCAGGCGGCCAGCTCCAAGCCTCTTTCCTCTCCGGTGACTCTGGGCCAGGTGGCAATGCTATTTTCTGAAAATTCCAAGTACCTGCTGTGCTTCCCCCGGGACCAGCCTGGGGCTTCTCTGCAGACACTAGAGTGTTTCACACTGACGGTCTCCACACAGTTGTCCCGGGGCTCCTGCGTCAGGGGCTCTGCACTTCTCCTACCCCAAGACCGCGGGGCTCGTCCCTCCCTTGACTCGAGCCTCTGCCCAGACGCCACCCACCACGGCACCCCACTCAGCAGCAGGCTTCGTCCCACCACCGTCTCCCTGCTCACACTCTCCTGCCCACAGTCACAGCCAACACCCGCGGTACAGTCAGCCTCATCCCCTGGGGCCGACACAGCAGCACCTGAGCACAGCCTGGCCGAGTGAAGAGATGAAGGCCAGTCAGCGGCCTGCTGGACAGAACCAGGGCTTTAGCTGCTCCAGCCTCTTCAGCCCTTTTAAGTGTGAGTATCTCACACAAGAGGAACCCAACGTGGTCCTCCCAGACAACTGAGTAAAGGAACAGGCTTCTGCACTGGGCCAGGCTCCTCAGCCTGGCAGAGATGTCCACCTCCTCGGGAACTGCAGGGCTCTGAGCAGTGGCACTGATCTCACCCCATGTCTATACCAGCATAGAAAACACGTCCACTTACCTGTGAGGCTGGCTTTCCAGACGCCTTCCCCCAGGGCCTGCATAAAAGCACAGTCGCGGGTCAAGGGACAGGGTCTCAGGCAGGAGCAGGAATGACCTCAGGAGACCAGGAATGAGTCCAGTCCGGCTCACTCCGGTCAAAGCCAGAGTGGCCTGGGGTGGGTGGCCTTGTTGGTCTGGGTCCCCACTGCCCAAAGACTGCTGAAGTCGTAGCAGGCTGCAGAGGCGGCCTGTGCAAATGCCTTGATAACTGGTTATTTCCTTACTTGGGCTCCTATGAGGAGACACTGATCTTTGCAGGAGCCTCAGCCCACAAATGACACAGCATAGGAAGCTGCTAAAATGCAAATCTGCTGCAGGAACGAACCAAGCCGCCACGTCACTCCCTCATGGCCTGTGCCATCTCGCTGGTCCCATTCACACGTGACTAGTTTAAAAAGAAGGAAAAGGGGAGTGTTAATAATGTCAGCTGAGCGATAGGACACCCAGCCATCCTGAAGTTTCATCAAGCTCCTGACTGGCTGTTTCATGCGTGTGCTTTACTCACTTTTTTCAAGAGAGAGTAAGAGGGGCCCCTAAACAATGAGGAGACCAGGCAAGAGGCGGTGTGATGTGTCTTCAGCCAATGGGTGAGTGTGAGACAAGGATCCGAGAGGAGAGGGAGACCAAGACCCCGGGCCCAGTGGGGTGGGGTGGGAGGGCCTGCGCGGGGCACCCACGCACCTCAAAGGATCTCAGCTCCCTGCGCAGGGAGCAAGCCCAGGCCCATGGCAGTGACGGTGTCACGTCTTCCCCACTGGGCCTCCAGGGAGCTCGGGGCTCCGTGACCAGCCACAGACGACGCGGGTTCCAGGCTACAGTGCAGGGAAGGGAAACAGACCCAGCTGTCCTGTGCGTGGAGGAGACAGGGGGAGGTCAGGGAGGCCCAGGTGGCTAGAATGTGTGGAACAGAATAGTGGGGAGCAGGGACTGTAAAGAAAGCAGAGCTCCAGGATCTACAGAGAACTCCCTCAAGTCTTCACCTAAAGACAAGTTTGTACCTGTGTGAGAAAAACCGTGAGGAGGCTGGAACAAGAATCCCTGGAAAGGAGCGGACAGAACCACCTCTGGAGCTCACACAGAAATGGGAATAAACTGTGCCCCTACAAGCCACCAGGGAACGGCTCCCTCATTCACACAGTACTGCCTGGCATCCCCAGAAGGGCTTCACCCTTAGTAATGAGGCTAAATTATCTGTACACCAAAGGCAGCTCTGGATCACCCTAACACAGCTCAGGAGCAGTTCTCTAAAGGATCAACTGATGACAAGGAACTTAACTGCTTGCCAGACCAAGATAAATACTATTTGAAGGAATACAAGAAAACAACATAAATACATAATGTCCAGTATCCAATAAGGAAATGGGCAGGCCTATTGGTCAGGGGACAGAAACCACAAGGTATTTTAAACAAGGGGAGTTTAGCATAAAGAGCTATTAACTATTTATAGGAACTGACTAAAATGAACCAAAAGGTATAAAATATTCTAGGGTGCAGAGAGGATTCAGAGCTGGGAGACAGCAGCTTACAGGATGGTGAAGTTCACCAGGCTGAGAACCATCTGAGACGCTGCCAACACAATCAGCCCGCAGAGAGTTCTGCAACGCTCCCAGGGTGGAGGTGCTGACGAACTCACCAGAAAGCTGCTAAGAGACCAGCTCGGGTACCTGTGGAACATGCCTGGCAGCGCCTGTCCCCTTTAAATATATGAAGAGGCTCATCACTGGCACTCAGGCAAGTGCTGCTGAGGTGATCGCTAGGACACTGCCTGAGAAGGTGCCACAGAAGCTCTCTAGGGCTCAGCCGATGTCACAGAACAGGAGTGGGCAAAGCACCAGGACACAGGCCCTTTCTCCTTCAGCCCCTCCAATGACAAAGGCTGGCATCAGGCTAGCTGGCAAGGAGGGTAGTAACACTCCACTATCACAAGCAGGCAATGAAGGGCGGATAGACCAGGCATGTGCAAAGGAAGAAAACATGACTTATGACCATAAGAAAAAGCAATCAACAACTGACCTAGAAGTGACAGATATAAAGGAATTATCAGACAAGGACATGCTTCACATACTCAGGAAAGTAGAGGGAATATGACCATAAATGAGAGAAACGGAAAATATAAAAAGGCCTAAATGGAACTTCTAGAGATGATAATAGTATCTGAAATGCAAAACACACAATCTGGGATGAACATCAGATCAACACTGAAAAAGATCACACAACTCAAAAACAGCAACTGAAAACTGTTCAAATAAAGGCCATAGAGGGAAAAAAGGCATCAGACACTGACAAGCAGTCCAATGTACATGAGTTGGAATCCCAGAAAAAGGACAAGGAGGCTCTTTAGTTCTTCTTCATTTTCTGCCATAAGGGTGGTGTCATCTGCCTATCTGAGGTTATTGATATTTCTCCCAGAAATGAAGCTTCTGCTTCATCCAGCCTAGTATTTCGCATGATGAACACTGCATATAAGATAAATAAGCAGGGTGACAATATACAGCCTGGATGTACTCCTTTCCCATATGCTCACTACAAAAATGTACACAAAAATGTATCACTACAAAAAATCAACTAAAGGCCAATCAACACATGAAAAGATGCTCAACATCAGTCAGGCATTATTAAAGAAATGCAAATCAAAACTACAATGAGGTATCATCTCACACCAGTCAAAAAGGTCATCATCGAAAAAATCTACAAACAGTAAATGACAGAGAAGATGTGGTTGGTGGGAATGTAAATTGATATAGCCACTATGGAGAACAGTAGGAAGATTACTTAAAAAACTAAAACTATCCTATGACCCAGCAATCCTACTACTGGGCTAGCTGACAAAAACACAGTTCAGGAAGACAGGTACCACAATGTTCACAGTAGTCAGGACATGAAGCAACTGAGATGTCCACTGAAGGGTGAATGGATAAAGAAAACTGGAAAATCCACCAATATGTGGAAGTTAAACAACATGCTCTCATACAACCAATAGGTCAAAAAGGAAATCACAAGAAAAATTAGAAAGCACACTGAGACCAATGAAAACACACACACCAGAACTTTGGGATGCAGCAAGAGCAGGGCTAAGAGGGAACATAGCTATAAATATTTCCATTAAAAAAGAAGAAAAGTATCAAAGCAGAAGAAAGGAAATAATAAAAGAGTACAGCATCAATAAACAAAAAAAAGAAAGAGATAGTCCAGTTGTATTTCTACACACTAACACGAACTCGATGAACGTGAATCTGAGTGAACTCCGGGAGATGGTGATGGACAGGGAGGCCTGGCGTGCTGCAATTCATGGGGTCGCAAAGAGTCGGACACGACTGAGCGACTAAACTGAACTGAACTGACTGAACAATGAAAAGGCAGAGGAACCAGAGATCAAATTGCCAACATCCGCTGGATCATCGAAAAAGCAAAAAAGAGTTCTAGAAAAACATCTATTTCTGCTTCATTGACTATGCCAAAGTCTTTGACTGTGTGGATCACAATAAACTGTGGAGAATTCTGAAAGAGATGGGAATACCAGACCACCTGACCTGCCTCTTAAGAAACCCATATGCAGGTCAGGAAGCAACAGTTAGAACTGGACATAGAACAACAGACTGGTTCCAAATAGGAAAAGGAGTACGTCAAGGCTGTATATTNAGGGATTGGGGGCAGGAGGAGAAGGGGATGACATGGCTGGATGGCATCATGTACTCAACAGACGTGAGTCTGAGTGAACTCCGGGAGTTGGTGATGGACAGGGAGGCCTGGCGTGCTGCAATTCATGGGGTCGCAAAGAGTCGGACACAACTGAGCTACTGAACTGAACAATGAACAATCCTGAAAGGAAATTAGGAAAACAATTCCACTAAAATAGCATCAAGAGATTTAAAATACTTGGGAATAAACTTAACCAAGAAAGTGAAAGACTTAACACACTGAAAAGTAAGCATCATTGCTGAAAGGAATTGAAAAAGAACACACAAAGACACAGAAAGACAGCGTACCTCACGGGCTGGAAGCTTTCGTCAGATGTTCAGCTCAGTTCAGTCACTCAGTCGTGCCTGACTCCTTGGGACCCCATGAATCGCAGCACACCAGGCCTGCGCTGCCCAAAGTGATCTACCTATTTATGCAATCCCTATCAAAATCTCAATGACTTTTTTTTCCCCCACAGAAATAGAAAAACCTATCTTATGGTTTTCCATATGGAATATCAAAGGAATCCGCCCCCCCCCCCCGCACCCGCTGAAGTATTCAAAACCACCTTGAAAAAGGACAAAGTTGGAGGTCTCACACTCCCTGACTTCAAAACTTTGTCCAAAGCTACAGTAATCAAAACAGGGTGATACTAGCATAAAGACAGATGCACAAAGTGCACGACATTGGGCTGGCAGGGATTTCTTGGATATGACACCAAAATCACCAATAAAACAAAACACAGCTAAATTGGATTTCATTTAAATTAGAAACTTTTGTGCAAAGGACCTATCACAAAAGTGAAAAGACAACCACAAAAGGGGAGAAAATACCTGGAAATCATTTATCCCATTAGAGTGTGGTATTTAGAATATATAGAGAATTCCTACAACTCAACAACAAAAATCAAATAACCAAATTTTTTAAATGGGAAAAGAAAAAAACTTTTTGTAATGGGCAAAGGACTTGAACTGACATTTCTCCAAAGATAAGCAAATGATCAATAAACACATGAAAAAATGATGAGAGAACCGCAAATCAAAACTGTGATGAACTATCACTATCTTCCCATTAGAACGGCTACTATATTTAAAAATTATAAGTTTTATAAAGATGTGGAGAAACTGGAATCCTTATGCACCACTGATAGGGATGCAAAATGGTACAGCCAGAGCAGAAGACAGTATTGAGATTCTTCAAAAAAATTACACAGAATTACTATGATCCAGCAACTTCATTCCAAGGTACCCAGAAGAACAGAATGATGAGAAAGTTCTGAAAATGGATAGTGTGTGGGTAATGGTGATCATTGTACAACAACATGAAAGCATTTAATGTCACTGAACTGTACACTTTAAAATGGTTAAAATTGTAAATTTTATATTACATATATTTTATCACAGTGAAAAGCCATACAGCTAACAGTATACTTAATGGTAGAAATTAGATGCTTTCTCGCTAAGATCAGGAAGAAGGTAAGAATGTCTATTTTTACCACTCCCATGCATCATCATACTGGAAGTCCTAGGTAATATAACAAGAAAAGGAGATAAAAGTTACACAAATCAAAAAGGAAAAAATAAAATAATCTTTATACATAGATGACATGAATTATCTATATAGAAAATACCAAAGAATTAACAACAATTAAAAAAAACCTCCTCGAACACACACACACACACACACCCCCCATCTGAGTGTGATCAAGGGAGGGTGGGACTCCCGTATTCTGCCCAGCCCCTAACTCATGGGAGGGAGGCCCTCTCTTGGGCTGGGTGTTCTGAGAATACTGGGGCCCTGCCACGATGTGACAGATCCACACCAGAGGTGAGCTGAGTGGACCCCAGGCTGCTGCCCTCCCTCTCCCACAGAGTGCTCAGCAGTAACAGTAGAATGTCACTCAGAGAGCAGTTTACCACTGTTCTACCCACAGCTCTATAGCCCTGCTTAGACAGCACTGACTCCTAATTTCCTCCNCGATGTGACAGATCCACACCAGAGGTGAGCTGAGTGGACCCCAGGCTGCTGCCCTCCCTCTCCCACAGAGTGCTCAGCAGTAACAGTAGAATGTCACTCAGAGAGCAGTTTACCACTGTTCTACCCACAGCTCTATAGCCCTGCTTAGACAGCACTGACTCCTAATTTCCTCCTTGCAACAGAGAGGGAATCAGTTCAAGCTCAAAGGTGCTCTCAAGAAAGTAGAGGGTGTGGTGAAAGGCAAGCAGCAAAGATAGAGGCTAAACCACAGATGACAACACTACACACTGACAGCACCAGATAGTCAGTACCTAAATCAGACTGATTATAATCTTTGCAGCCAAAGATGGAGAAGCTCTATACAGTCAGCAAAAATAAGACCTGGAGATGACAGTGGCTCAGATCATGAAGTCCTTATTGCAAAATTCAACTTAAACTAAGTACTAAAAACTACTAGATCACTCAGTGAGCTCGCTCAGTCGTGTCCAACTCTTTGCAACCCCATGGACTGTAGCCCACCAGGCTCTTCCATCCATGGGATTCTCCAGGCAAGGATACTGGAGTGGGTTACCATTTCCTTCTCCAGGGGAACTTCCCAACTCAGGGATCGAACCCAGGTCTCCTGCCTTGCATGCAGGCGCTTTACCCTCTGAGCCACTGAGGAAGCCCCTAAATCAAATTTATGATTATACAGTAAAGTGACAAATAGATTCAAGGGGTTAGATCTGACAGAGTGCCTAAAGAACTATGGACAGAGGTTAGTGACATTGCACAGGAGGCCATGATCAAACAGTCCCCAAGAGAAAGAAAGTCAAAATGGTTGTCTGAGGAGGCCTTACAAATAGCTGAGAAAAGAAGAAAAACAAAAAGCAAAGGTTTAGAAAAGGAAAGATATAACCATCGGAATGCAGAGTTCCAAAGAATAGCAAGGAGAGAGAAAAAAGCCTTCTTAAGTAAACAATACAAAAATAATAATAGAGGAAAACAACAGAATGGGAAAGACTAGAGATCTCTTCAAGAAAATTAGAGACACCAAGGGAACATTTCATACAAAGATGGGCTTAATAAAGGACAGAAATGGTAAGGACCTAATAGAAGCAGAAGATACTAGGAAGAGGTGGCAAGAATACAAAAAATTGTACAAAAAAAGGTCTTAATGATCCGGATAACCAAGACGGCATTGGTCACTCACCGAGAGCCAGACATCCTAGAGTGTGAAGTCAAGTGAGCCTTAGGAAGCATTACTACAAACAAAGCTAGCAAAGGTGATGGGATTCCAGCTAAGCTATTTCAAATTCTAAAAGATAATACTGTGAAAGTGCTGCACTCAACATGCTAGCAAATTTAGCAGTGGCAACAGGAATGGAAAAGGTCAGTTTTCATTTTGATACCAAAGAAGGGCAACACCAAAGAATGCTCAAACTACCACACGATTACACTCATCTCACATGCCAGCAAGGTAATGCTCAAAATCCTTCATGCCAGGCTTCAAACAGTACGTGAACCGAGAACTTCTAGATGTACAAGCTCGATTTAGAAAAGGCTGAGGAACCAGATATCAAATTGCCAACATCCGTGGATCATCAAAAAAGCAAGAGAGTTCCAGAAAAACATCTACCTCTGCTTTATTGACTATGCCAAGGCCTTTGACTAGGTGGATCACAATAAACTGGAAAATTCTTAGAGAGATGGGAATACCAGACCACCTGACCTGCCTCCTGAGAAATATGAATGCAGGTCAAGAAGCAACAGTTAAAACTGGACATAGAACAACAGACTGGTTCCAAATTGGGAAAAGAATACATCAAGGCTGTATATTGTCATCCTGCTTATTTAATTTACATGCAGAGTACACCGTGTGAAATGCCAGGCTGGATGAAGCACAAGCTGGAATCAAGATTGCTGGGAGAAAGACCAGCAGATATCCAGATGACACCACCCTTATGACAGAAAGTGAAGAAGAACTAAAAAGCCTCTTGATGAAAGTGAAAGTGGAGAGTGAAAAAGCTGGCTTAGACTTCAATACTCAAAAGAGTAAGATCAGGGCATCCATTTCCATCACTTCATGCCAAATAGATGGGGAACAATGGAACCAGTGACAGGTTTTATTTTCTTAGACTCCAAAATCATGGTGAGATGACTGTAGCCATGAAATTAAAAGACACTTGCTCCTTGGAAGGAAAGCCATGACAAACCTAGACAGCGTATTAAAAAGCAGAAATATTACTTGGCCAAGAGAAGTCCATTTAAGTCAAAGCTAATGGTTTTTCCAGTAGTCATGTATGAGTGTGAGAGCTGGATCATAAAGAACGCTGAGCACTGAAGAACTGATGCTTTCCAATTGTGGTGCTGGAGAATATTCTTCAGAGTCCCTTGGACTGCAAGGAGATCAAACCAATCAATCCTAAAGGAAATCAACCCTGAACATTCATCAGAAGGACTGATGCTGAAGCTGAAGTTCCAATACTTTAGCCACCTGGTGCAAAGAGCCCCCTCAATGGAAAAGATCCTGATGCTAGGAAAGATTGAGGGCAGGAGGAGAAGGGGGCAATAGAGGATGAGCTGTTTGGATGGCATCATCAACTCAGTGGACATGAGTATGAGCAAACTTTGGGAGACAGTGAAGGACAGGGAAGCCTGGCATGCTGCAGTTCTTGGGGTTGCAAGGAGTCAGACACGACTGAACAACAAAAACCATATGCTGGCTAGTTTACAAGAGACAATGAGGGAACAGCACAAGTCGGGAGGAGCCATCCTAGGGTTATAAAAAATATCAATAAAAAATATCACTGACTTTATAACCTATCCCTTTAAAGAAACCAAAATTTTGTAGGATTAGCTGGTAGAGCAGTTTGGGTATCCTAACTGTGCTTAGACCATTGCAAACAATGGCAGGAACACGGCTGGTGTAGAAACAAGGCCCATATGATGGAAATGGGCCTCAGGGGAAAGAGTTGCCAGTCCAGACATCATGAGATGAAATTAATTCAATTTTAATGAGAAATGGGATTCAGAGGAACATAATTTAGTAAGTAGAATAAGTAGATTAGAGGGAGTTCTCCTGAAGAAAGAAAGCAAAGGATGGCATCAGCCTTGAAAGATACTGAGATTGTAGCAAAGTGGGCCAACCCAACAAATAATTTGGGATAATATTCAACATTAGCACCAGTATGGGGCTTGTCTCCTGACTTGGATGGGCCTCTTGACTACTTTAATACAGATGGAGCTGAATAGGCCATGGGACAATGGCCCTCCAAATCCATGGAAGTTCTCTGGGAGCACTTATTATAACCCTGAAATAAACATTAATAATAAATAGCACATAAAAACCCCTACAAGCCAAACTCAATGAACACAGGTGCAAAACATTCCTTTAAGAATTATATATGCAACTTGAAACAACAGTTCATTGAAAGATCAATACTTGGGCTCTGAAGATAGCTGTAGTGGTCGCATACATTCTGTGTGTTAGTCGCTCAGTCACGTCCAACTCTTTGCAACCCCGTGGACTGTAGCCCACTAGGCTCTTCTGTCCATGGGATTTTGCCAGGCAAGAATATTGGAGTTGGCTGCCATTTCCTTCTACAGGGGGTCTTCCCGACCAAGGGATCGAACCAGGGTCTTCCACATTGCAGGCAGATTCTTTACCTTCTGAGCTACTAGGTAATTACTTTCATACATTCTGGTTCTTCCCAAATCACTACATAACATAGATTTGAAAAACAAATGCTAATGAAACATTTATAACAAAAACAGATGAAAAAGTATCCACAAGAACATGAGGCCCAAAACACAGGTAGATTTTGTATACCTACAATACAGTGTCCACTATAGATAGATATATAGCCATACCCCACGTGTGTTAAGTGCCTATGTTAGAGAAAGCAGTGATAAATAACAGCGTGTCACAATAAATCTGAGATGATGAAAAACCCAAATAATCAACAAGTGTTCACCGAAATGTATACTGAGCCATTTTGAGAAAAGCCGCTGAAACTGGGAATGATTTTGCCTACTCCAATCTGTAGTATATATATGCAAGGGGCCAGTGGAAAGGCCTAGAAGGGTCTAGCATCTATGACTTCTCAAAACTGATCCATCAAGGGCTTCTGTCCAAGAAGGGCCCCACACTGAGAAGAAACTACTGGCAATGGAATAAAAACAGGGCAGGAAGCAGACAATAAAGATGGAAAAAAAAGAGAGGGTCCAGATAAAAGTGGGTGAGGGAAGCAAAACTGAAATCTCAGAAAGTCACTTTTTTTCTTTCTAACAATGCCTGAACACAACAGAAGAGAGAGCTCTGAAAAGAAAGGAAAGCTATCTGAATCAAGCTTCCTTCTAACAGTTCAGGAAAAATGAATACACCCAAAAATGAGCAACAGAAAAGTATAATGATGTGAAACACCACATAATGTTACTATAAGGAAAAAGAAATTGAAGAGCAAAATAACATCCCTGCAAACAAAAAAGCACATCAGGAGGAGGACACGCTCCAAAAAACAGACCAAAACTGTAATACAGTATTTCAAAATAAGCTTAAAATCACTAAGAATATTATACAAGCCATGAATGAACATCATAACTCAAGTTTTCAAAAATTCAGAAAGAAGAGACAGTTTAAGAATCAGAAACCAAAGGAAAAATTCATTTCAGAAACAAACATTAAAGTAGAAGAACAAGAAAGCAAACACAATGAACACCAACTCATGAGGAACAGCCAAGAGTTTTCCCACAGTGGAAACCCTCATGGCTCAGCTGGTAAAGAACCTGCCTGCAATGTGGGAGACCTGGGTTCAATCCCTGGGTTGGGAAAATCCCCTGGAGAAGGGAAAGGCTACTCACTCCAGTATTCTGGCCTGGAGAATTCCATGGACTGTGTAGTCCATGGGGTTGCAAAGAGCTGGACACAACTGAGTGACTTTCACTCACATGAGGAATAGCAGGTTTTAAAAAAAGAAGACTTCAATGAAAAACAAAAATAAATGAAGAAAGATAAAAATTATTTAAGAGAAAGTGACAAATGTTGAAGGCAGGCAAAGAAGAAACCACACACAGACGACAGTCGCTGGGGAGAAGCTGAAGCCGGAGCAGAGTAAACGCTGGAGACAACAATGAGCGCATGACTCAGAAAGAGATTACCTGCACACGTCTCAAATAATTTTCATCAGAATTTCTGTTAACATTTTATGCAAGAAAATGGAGTCACAGATTTAAGATCTCAAGGTAAAAATTGTGATCTAAGGATTTTCTATCTAGCAAAAGTGACCTTCAAGTATTCACAGCACCAACTGTCCCAACATGCCAAAACTTAGGGAATATTGTTCTCTTGAGTCCTAAATAAAGACTATACTAGAGAACAAGCAAGAGTGAGTAGAACACATCAACATAAGGAACTGATGGGTCAAATACATTCCTTGTAGATCTAAGACGAAATGAGAGTTAGCAGAAAGATAATATTATATAATGGCTACATAATCTGACAATATAGATAGAATACTTTGTAAGTAAAAAAAAGCAAGAGGAGACTGGAAATAGCACATGCAAAAAATTTTTGTAACGTTTTCAATAATAGTAACCAGTTGTGGTAGCATTTTATAAAGATGATGTATGTGTAATGTGGGATAAAACTAACGAGTAATTCCAAAATGTCCTATTCCTATCCACCCCATGCCCTTGAAAATCAGGATTCTTGACATGGAGATACATATATCAGAAGTTAAGTAAAAACCTTGCAGTCCTGAACTTAGAAACAGGATGAAGAACTCACAAGGTATTTTATCTTAAATATACTTCTCCGCTCTAATCACTAAAAAGGTAAGGAAACAACGGCCAGCCCAGTAGCAAATAGCACTCCTTATACCAAGATTAAGGTCTTGAAATACCATTTCCTACTAAATGAAACCAAGGTTTCTTAGAGAATTAGCTGATTCCAAGTCTGGAAGCAAGAAATGTGTAACATGAGTCTAAACATCTAAATATATGTGGAGGAATTCAGAATGTGCCACCCCAAAAGAAGCCACGTTGGCATATCGGATATTTTGAGTTAAAGGCACTTGGAAACATTAAATAGAAGAAAAACACCCTGACCTTCCTTCTTTTTCTTAAATGCAGGAGATGAAATTTCCATATGAGAGATGGCCTCCCTATACCAGAAGGAAATGTTACTTTTTGGAAAGTAACATTCTTATTCTCAAGGACAAGAAGTTGAGACAGAATTCTACACAGACAGGCCTCTTTAAAAATAACTTTCTCTCTTTTAGCCTCCTCATAAACTGTAGTCATCTTTCTAAATCACCTCCCTTTGTTCAACTTAATATAAAAGCAAGTTAAATTTCATAATTTCTTTGGTTCATCACTCCTTAGGAGGGCTCCAGGGTCGCATAAAGTATATATTAAATAAATTGTGCAGACTTTCCTCCTGTTCATCTGTCTCATGCCAATTTAATTCACAGGCCCTGCCCAAAAAAAAACCCTAAGATGATAACGGTAAAATCTCCCTCCTCTACAACAGATACAGGAAGCAATCAATGACTATGAGAACTGTGTCAAAAGGATCTAGGAGTCAAGTTAGAGAGGCTTTCACTGGCCAAAGAAGAAATAATTTGAGCTTCAATAAGGATAGCTACTTCAGTGAAGTGAATACAATCCACCAAATAACAAATCTATAAACTGATAATGGTATTTTAAAAACATGAATCACAAGTTGGAAGAATCACAAGCTGGAATCAAGATTGCTGAGAGAAATAACAACCTCAGATATGCAGATACCACTCTAAAAAAAGTGAAGAGGAACTAAAGTGCCTGTTAATAAGGGTGGAAGAGGAGAATGAAAAAGCTGGCTTAAAACTCAACATTTAAAAAACTAAGATCATGGCATCTGGTCCTATCATTACATGGCAAATAGGAGAAAAAGTGGAAGCAGTGACAGATTTTATTTTCTTGGGCTCCAAAATCACTGCAGGTGGTCACTAGAGCCATGAAATTAAAAGATGCTTGCCCCCTGGAAGGAAAGCTATGGCAAACTGCTGGGAGCCAGCACGGGAGATCCCACCCATGACAAGGTCATGCAGGACTCAAGGGAATCTCTGGGCCATCTGACCCATGACAAGGTCATGTGGAAGAGTCCTGATGAGCAAGGCCTCAGGACTCGACGGACCCTCTGGACCTGCTCGAGCATCTACCCCCAAACCAAAATCTGTCTGTCTTACTATTTTGTGTTTTTCACCAGCTCTTCTGACATTAGCAGGGGGCTGTCCCTGACCAAAAGAGTTAACTTAGGGCTTTAGTTAATAAATTTCCTGGGCATGAAAGGACTGTTTCAAACCCTCTGTTAGCATTCTAGCTTACTTGGCAGGTTTATCCAGACTCTTGCAACATTGTTGAGCCTATGCTTGCTGACAAGTTTTCACATCCCTTATCCATTGTGTTCCTGGGAGTGCATATAGTTAAGATATAGAAATTACAAACAGCAGCCTTAGCATTAGCAACATTAGACTGAGTAAATAAGTTCTTTCTTTGCTGTAACCCACTGAATCTTTGTTCCATAGAAATGTAACTCTGTACTTTAAGGGTGATGCAGGCTAAGAATTTAAGAAAAAACACTTTAAGGGAAAATCATTGTTCTGGTGTTCTAGCTGACCAACCTTTATCAAAAAAAGGTCATGGAATATCAACAGGCCTCCGGGACAGAAGATAATGTACAAAAAATAAGACTCTTGCAAAAAAAAAAAAAACCTGATATCGATAAAAGTTATTACTGATGAAATGTTGAGTTGACTCTGCATTTTTCACCTTGCTGTAGGTACAACTCAGGGTATAAAAGCCCTGAAAAGAATAAAGTAAATGGGCCTCGCTCACCGAAGAAGCTTGGTCACCCCGTGTCTCTTTCTTTATCTCTTTATCTATCTTTCTTCATTTGCCAACGTCGTCCATCCTAAGGATATCCCTGGACTCTGCTGAGGCTGGACCCCGACAGCAAACCTAAACCGTGTATTAAAAAGCAGCGACATCCTTTTCTGTATAGTCAACAAGTCTGTATATTAGAAGCTATGGTTTTTCCAGTAGTCATGTACATATGTGAGAATTGCACCATAAAGAAGCCTGAGTGCTAAAGAATTGATGTTTTCAAATTGTGATGCTGGAAGACTCTTCAGGGACCCTTGGACAGCAAGATCAAACCAGTCAATCCTAAAGGAAATCAACTCTGAATACTTATTGGAAGAACTGATGCTGAAGCTCCAATACATTGACTACCTGATGGATGAGATGATTCACTGGAGAAGACCCTGATGCTGGAAGAGGTTGAAAGGGAAAGGTTAAAAGCAAAAGGTGAAGGGGGTGGCAGAGGATGAGATGGTTAGATAGCATCACTGACTCAATGGACATGAATCTGAGAAAACTCCAGGAGACAGAGAAGGTGTGCTACAGTCCATGGGGTCGCAAAGAATTAGACACAACTTAGTGACTGAACAACAAAATTTTAAAAAGAAAACTAACTGGTAACCTTCTGAGAATGACAGGGAACCAATTCATTACTTTGAAAACTGGATAAAGAAAATAATCAAAGATTTATCCTGCCTTTCCTATATGAACTATAGCACAAAGAACCCAAATACTAGTAGATAAGGCTGTCCTTACAAAATTATTCCAGACAATATAGGAAACCAAAGTTATAATCAGAACATCACCACTCTTGTGGTTATGGTGCAGCTGGTTTAGCAAATATCAGCGTTATACAATGTCACATGAGGCAGAAGCCTAGGCACGGAGCACGGAGGGCTGCTGTCATTTAAAGAGACCAAAACCCAACACTGTAAGCCTTCTGATAAATAAATAAGCTATACTAGGAGTTAATCTATTGGCAAGACCATAAAGTCTCTGGATCCAGCTGGAAATTTGCAGGAACTATGTAAGACAGAGCAACATGTCAAACTATACTACAAATATGCTAATAAGCAAAATCCAAACCTGTGGAAAACTCCACAAGCCAACCATCTAATGTCCTTCAGCAGATATAAGGAAAACAAAGCAACTGAGGGGAAAGATGTAGATTGAGAAACTGACAAGCCATATAAGGGTCTTCCCTGGTGGCCCAGTGGTTAAGACTCCATGCTACCAATGCAGGGGTTCCAAGTTCAATCCCTGGTTAGGGCACTAGATTCCACACGTTGTAACCAAAAAAGCTAACATGCTGTAACTAAGACCCAGTGCAGCCAAATAAAGAAATACATAAATATTTTTTTTTTAAAAGATGAATACGACATAATGGTTGGAAAAGGTCAAAGAAGGTGCCTAGGACATAACTCATAAATGTTCTTTTCTTCCTAGAGGTAAATTCAGTGTTTATTTGGGGCCAGTTCAGGTTCGAAATTAAAGGTTCCTTTACTAATCACATGGAACTTTCAATCTATGAAATGTTACCCAGTCACATGAATGTGACTTAATAATGTGATAAATGATATGACTGAATGAACGTGACATCATATGACAATATGACATGTGAATTTTTGGAAAGTCATATTCATGAATTTTCTGCATATTTATTACCAATCTACCTGATGAAATACGAAGGCAACAAATGGAAATTAGAATTTTAAAACACTGAAGATAATGCTCTATTTCTTAGGCTGGATGGTAGATACACTTTTATTCTTGAACACTCTTTAAACTACTTATTTTCTTAGAAATACACATCACAATAAATGTTTTAAATTGAAGAATTGGCCTTCAATCATTAGTGCTTTCTCCTAAGAACTAAAAGTTGATTCTTATTACATCAACTGTGCAAACTTTTAAAATTAAAAGGTCTATTAATATAACCATCAAAAATAAGCAAATATACACTGTAACATGTATTCCATTATATGTATCACATGTATATTCCATATTTTGTCCATCCGTGCATCCATTGATGAGCATTTAAGTTGTTTCTACCTTTTGGCTATTGTGAGCAGGAGTACACATTTTTGATTTAACACCTTTTTTTTCCCCAGTTCTGAGCAAATACCAAAGAATAGAATAACTGGGTCATATGGTAATTCTATGATCACCCTGTTAAAGAACCACCAAACTGGTTTCCACAGCACCTGCACCATTTTGGACCTCTAAGAAGGAATGAGGGTTCCAATTTCTCCACATCCTCACCAATATTTATTTTCTGTTTTGGAGGTCTTGACTTTTTAAATGTTTTATTGAATACATCAACATGAATCTGCCAGGGGTGTACACGTGTTCCAAATCCTGAACCCCCCCTTGGCTGTCCTAGTGAATGAGAAGTGGTATCTGATTGCAGCCATGAAATTAAAAGACACTTACTTCATGGAAAGAAAGTTATGACTAACCTAGATAGCATATTAAAAAGCAGAGACATTACTTTGCTAACAAAGGTCTGTCTAGTCAAGGCTATGNCATGGAAGAGAGTCATGAATAAAACAACACTGGTTATCACGCAATCTCTCATGTCTCTGTGGAAACCAGTAAGCTGGACCTTCAAAATAGGTTATTAGAATGAAAGAGAAGAAACCCCAGGAGCATAAAATAAAGAAAGAACGTTTCAGCTATAGCTGCAATTCTGTAGTGAGGCTTCACTATCTCCCAGAGTGGAGTACAAATTGAAGATTTTCCTTATTTTCTTTCAAGCCCAGAAATGCTTTTCAAAGACTATGTTGGCGACAGTGTCACCAGGAGCTGGTTGTATTTTGAGAGGGCCAAAATCACTGATGGAAATTCCTTACATATGACATTTGCCAGGACTACCTTGAAAACAACTAGAAAGATCAAATGAGCTGAAAAAGGAAAGTATAATATATGTAGAAGTGATGTTATTAACAACTATAAAAGGGGAAAAGTAAAATAAGGTTTTTACACTTCATTTGAACAGGTAAAATGACACCAGTAGACTAAAAAATTATGAATGTATAATATATATTTTATAGAAGTATGTTACGTATGGGACTTCCCTGGTGGCTCAGATGCTAAAGCGTCTGCCTACAATGCAGGAGACCCAGGTTCAATCCCTGAGTCGGGAAGATCTCCTGGAGAAGGAAATGGCAACCTACTCCAGAATTCTTGTCTGGAAAATCCCATGGACGATGGAATCTGGTAGGCTACAGTCCATGGGGTCACAAAGAGTCAGACACAGCTGAGCGACTTCACTTTCACTTTCATGTTACCTACTTAAAAAGTATACAAAGAGCTACACTTAAAAGCACCACAGGTAAATAAAAACAATTCTAAAAAATGTTCGGGTAACCCACAGGAAGACAGGAGAAAAAAAAAAAAGGAAATGAAAGAACAGAAAATAAATAATAAAATGGCACATTTATACCCTAACATATCAATAAGTATATTCAATGAAATGATCTCAAGNACACTGGCTCAGGCTGGGCTCTGGGTCCCGTGACTGGTGTCCTTGGAAGAAGGTGGGAATTTGGGCACAGCACACCGGAAGGAACACGGGGTCGCGGAGGCAGGGAGTGGGGTGATGTGGCCACAGCTGAGGATTGCTGGGGGCCCAGGAGGACTCTTCCCTGAGCCTGCGGAGGGCTGTGGCCTGCTGGCAGCTTGATTTGGGGCGTCTGGCCTTCAGAGCCGGGAGAGGATCAAGGCCTGTCCCACCAGCCTGTGGGTCTCCGTTACAGCCGCCCCGGGAGGTGAGTCCACTGTCCCTCTTGCTCCTGGTGCCCACGCTGGCAGCATTGGTGCACATCAGTAGATGCTGCCCTCCTGCCCATCGCAGCGGGCACTGCAGTCTTGTGGGCGGGTCACAAGGGGCCAGGCCCCCTTCCTGTGCGCCCCCAGGCCACGCTGTGTTCGGCCCTCCCTAGACCCTGCCATCAGCACCAGCTCGTGGGGCTCTCCAGCAACAGTGGTGCTAAGTCGCCCAGACGTGTCCATCTCTTTGTGACCCCATGGACTGTAGCCCTCCAGGCTCCTCGGTCCATGGGGTTCTCCAGGCAAGAATCCTGGAGTGGGTTGCCATTTCCTCCTCCTGGGGATCTGCCTGACCCAGGGACGGGGCCCGCGTCTCTCAGGGCTCCTGCACTGGCAGGCAGATTCTTTCCCACTAGCACCACCTGGGAGCNTGAACTCCGGGAGTTGGTGATGGACAGGGAGGCCTGGCATGCTGCGATTCATGGGGTTGCAAAGAGTCGGGACACAACTGAGCAACTGAACTGAACTAGACTGAATGACTAATGATGTAAGCAACTTTCTATATGCTGTTAGCCATCTGTAATTTGTGTATCTTCTTTAGAGAAATATCTATTCAAGTTCTGTACCCATTTTCTAAGTGGGTTGTTACTTTTTGTTGTGGAGTGATAACAGTTCTTTGTGTATTATGGATACTAGACCCTTATCAGATATATGATTTTAAAATGTTTTCTTCCATTCTGTGGGTTGTCTTTCCCCTCTCTTGACAGTGTTTTTTGATGCACAAAATCTTTAAATTTTGATGAAATCCAATTTATGGATTTTTTTTCTTTTGTTGCTTTTTTTTGTATTTTTAGTGCTCTAAAAACCAACTGTCAAATCCAAGGTCATGAGAATTTATCTGTTTTCTTCTAAGAGTTTTATGGTTTCACTCACAGATTGAGGTCTTTGATCTGTTTTGAGTTAATTTGTGTATATTTTGCATGTGTATATTCTGTTGTCATAGCACCATCCATTCAAGAGATTATTCTTTCCCCACTGAATGGTTTTGGAATCCTTGTCAAAATCAAATGTCCATGATGCATAGGTTTATTTCTGGGCATTCAGCTCTATTTCACTGCTCTGTATTTCTATTCTTATGTCAGTAGCAAAGTTTTGATTACCATAGCTCTGTTGTAAATTTTGAAATCATCCCCCAACTTTGTTCTTTTTTAAGACTGTTTTGGCTATTTAGGACCTCTTGCAATTTCATATGAACTTCAAGATCAGTTTTTCTGTTTCTGAAAAAAGAATATTGGGATTTTTGTCAAATATTACACTGATCTGTAAATTACTTGGGGGAGTATTGTCATCTTAACAATATTATGTGGAAGATGATCTGACTTAATTTCAACATCAAAATTATCAACTTTATTGAGGAAAATGTTGTTTTGCAGCTGAAGCGGGTACATCTGCATGGAATCTCCCCTTAAATTCATCGAGCAAAATAGAAACATGTTATCACACAAAAAGATAGCAGTGTTAGACAGAAATGCAGTATAACCTAGAATGACTTTTGTATACTTTGACATGTAAAGCTATCATTTCCCCTCTGGATTTCAACAATTTTGTCAGTGCAGCAAACAGGATTATACAATAGTAAATAGAACCTTATATGGAGACTTCCTGGTGGTCCAGGGGTTGGAAATTCGCCTGCCAATGCAAGGAACACAGGTTCAATACCTGGTCCAGGAACTAGGATCCTACATGCTCCAAGTGTGCCACATACTGAGCCCATGTACCCTAGAGCCCATGTTCCAAAAGAAGCCATTGAAATGAGTATCCCCTGCTCAAAACTAGAGACAGTCTGTGCACAGCAATGAAGAGCCTGTGTGCTGCAAAGACCCAGCGCACCCCAAATAAATAAAAATTTAAAAAGCTTTTATGATCAAAGAACTGAGAATGCAGACAACTCTTCCCTTGTTCTACCCTCTCCCTAACCCCTGCCAAGACAAATGAGAGGAAGCTATGTAGGTTTGGGGATTTATAGCCAAACCACAGACCTGGGTAAAGAACCTTTCACTTCTTCCACAGAATTGTTTAAAATATTAACTCAGTGGAAGATGTCACAGTTTCCAAAAAGGAATATATTCCAGGAGGGTAAGAAAGTGATAATCATAGCATATTCAACCTTCGCCTATTTCTCCTGGATCCCAAAATTATCTGCTCCTATGAGCTTAGAAAGGAGAAGACAATGGCACCCCACTCCAGTACTCTTGCCTGGAAAACTCCATGGATGGAGGAGCCTGGTAGGCTGCAGTCCATGGGGTCGTTAAGAGTCGGACACGACTGAGCGACTTCACTTTCACGCACTGGAGAAGGAAATGGCAACCCACTCCAGTGTTCTTGCCTGGAGAATCCCGGGGATGGGGGAGCCTGGTGGGCTTCCGTCTATGGGGTCACACAGAATCGGACATGACTGAAGCGACTTAGCAGCAGCAGCAGGATGGGCTTAAAAAGCAGCCTCTTCTTGGAATACCACTCCTTTCATTGGGTCTACGTTTTCCCACACACTTCTGCACTTGCTCTCTTTCTGATATACCTTGTAAAGTTTATCAAACGTAAGGGCAATTCTGACCTTTTACTATACTGTCCTTTCATGACCCTGGCAGTAAAGTTCTGCCACAAATGCTAGCAGGGAACAAACACAAAGTATTACCACTAAATGAACAGGGACCCAGTAATATTGTTTTTGGACACTGCCCCTCAGCTTAGTCACACTGGGGGACTTCTGCCTCATTTCAGTGGGAGACTGTGAACCTCAGAGCTTCTGCTAGAGCTAAGTCACAACTGGGTCCAGGTCAAGGGGGCTCCCATGGTTCATCTTGGGTCAAAGAAAATTTGCCCCAGAACTTTGTTTCTTGAAGGGAGGAATCATGTCTAACCCTAAATTCCGTGATCACCTCCTCGCTCAGTTTTTGGCATCTCTTTTATGTTTAGCCAATAGGATTTGCTCAGTAGGTATTGGCTAAATGTAGTTACCATCAGTCTCTAACTTGGAGACCATAAGAATCATCTTATGAATCATCTTATGAAACTTTCAAATGACAGGTTGGGAAACCTATCCAAGACTAATTTAGCAGGTCTAAGGGTGGTGTTCAAGCATTCCAGTTTAAAATATTCCACAGGTAAATAAGTTGAAAAGCTAAGGTTTAAGGAACACTCCTGTCTCTAAACTACACTTTGATAACTCTTTTGTTTAAAAGAATAATATGGCCAGACTTGAGCAGGCGGCAGGAGAGAGAAAGGCAGGGGGGTTTTCTTTCCCAGGCTTCCAAGAGATTTAAATTCTAAATGAAAAAATAGGCACCACCTTCACAATTGTCCTTCCTTCACATCATCCCAGCCATGTTCCCAGGCATTTATCATTTTTTTCCCCAGTATAGTATGATGTTTTGCCATCTTAAAAATCTTGCTAGGAGGAGGGAGAGACTATCCTTTCCAAGATTAACTAATTCCCAATGATAGTAATCAATTTCCTAGGGAGTAGTCTCTCATATGCAAATTCATCAACTCGTTTATCTCTCAAAGATGAAGTCAATATTGCCCCTGCCCTGGTCATCCTAGGCCAGGTGCTAGGCAACTAGAGACCATCTCTATAGACCAATACAGTCCATCAAATTCTCCAGGCCAGAATACTGGAGTGGGTAGCCTATCCCTTCTCCAGTGTATCTCCCCGACCCAGGAATCGAACCAGGGTCTCCTGCATTGCAGGCAAATTCTTTACCAACTGAGCTATCAGGGAAACCCATACCCCAAATTCCACGGGGTTTATTCAAACTAGCCAGTCCTAAACCTCTACCCTACTCTGCCTTGCCTTTTTCGGGGAATAAGGCTCCAACCTAGGCTTTCCTCTCATTCCTGCTTCTGACTCCTGAACAAAACCTTCCCTGTGTGGCATGACATGCCCTCTCGTCTCTGGAAATTAATAAATTTTTCTTTCAATGACCCTGGCTTCTTGTTGTCACCCAGTCACCTCTTACAAATCCAAATCCCTCTAGTACAAATGAGACATTCCACTGCTACCACATTTGTGCTGTCAACTTTACTAATTCATTTGGAACCTATATTACAAACTAACTTAGGTTTCCAAAAGCAGACAGCAAATATCACCTCCTAACTCCTTCATATGGAGAAAGTTCTTGAAAGCACTATTCGCATTTCGCATTTGAAACACAACACTCAGAACTAAATGTAGTATGACCCAGCAATCACACTCTTAGGTACAAACCCGAGTAATAAAAACACACACATACATACATGAAATGTTCACACGGCCATTAGTTATAGTATAAAACTATGGTTATTAGCAGGGTGTCGTGGCAGCTCTGGGCCAGTGTTCCAGTGGGAGTGTTCCACGGTGGGAGCTTCCCTGGGGGGCTGGGGGAACCTGGGCTCCAACACCCGCCCTGCTTCTGTCTCCAGCTCCTTGCTGTGACCTCTGACAGCCTTGGCCGTGGAAGGAGGAAGCGACATGCCTTCAGCCTGCCCGGCCCCCGCAAGAAGCAGAGATGGAGGCTCCCAAGAAGGAAGACATTCTGTTTGCTGATGAAAAGTTTGACTTCGACCTTTTGTTGTCTTCTTCAAGTGCCAATGAAGATGATGAAGTCTTTTTTGGACCTATTGGCCATAAAGAAAGATGTACTGCTGCCAGCATAGATTTAAATAATCAGGTTCCGGAAGAACCTCCTTTACCAGCTTCTGAAAGACACTTCACCTAGAGTCCGCTCACGGGGGAAAAGTTTGTGGAAGTTTATAAAGAAGTTCACTTACTGGCCTTCCAGATACAAAGCAATGGCAGAACCAAGGTGGCCCAGGCTGCCCAGTCTAAAGACCCTGGGAGCCAGGGAGTGGAAGGATTCATATAGGAGTCTAAACTCAAAATAAACCTCTTTGATAGAGAAAACAAAATGAAGAAAAGCCCCAAGTCACTTAAGCGGGAGACATACTGCCTGTCGGATGACCTCTGGAGGGCACCCCTGCTCCAGGGCACTCAGCCCGCCTCCAGCGCAGCCCCACCAGCCACTCCTGCCCCGAGACGTCGGGGCCGCCGCCAGCCTCGTGCCCTTCTCTGCCAGCAGAGCCCAGTGCTGTTCAGCCTCTGAACCAGGCCAGGGTTCAGAAGAAGGTCATCAGCAAGTTACTGCCACCCCGAACCTTGTCCCTTCGAGGAAAGAGCCTTCACTCGGCCGTGGAGAGGCCTGCGAGACAGAAACCAGCTAGTCCTCCCAGGATGAAAATCCAAAATGAAAAAGACGCCCACAGCAGCATGCCCCTGGACAAGCTCAGCACCACCTGGGACGTCGCCAGCATGCCAGCCAGTGGAAGTCACTTGGTCCTAGGCAAGCGGTTGCTCCCTGTTCCAAACAAGTCCAGGCCGAAGAAAACCATGCTAAAACCACCTGGGTGTCCTGGTGGCCTGGCAGGAAGGTCCTCGTCAGGGTCTGTCTCGGGTCTGAGCTCCGCTGCGTGTACTTCTCCTGCACTGCAACTGGCAGAGCTAAACCAAGCGAACGTCCAGGCATCTCTGTGGACAGTGCCGGTCAAGCTCCAGCCAGACGGGCAGAATGGGGCTCGCCCTGCCACGGCCGTTCCTGAAGGCGAGCCCCAGGGGCATGGCCTGCAGGCAAAGACAGAGGCCAGGGGCTGCGGAGTGGACAGCGGAGCAGCCCAGGGGGCCTCCCAGAGCATCTCTCCCCCAGCCCCAGACCCCGGAACAGGGAGGCTCTGGGCTGAGCTCTCATTGTGGTTTGTCACAGTCTTCTCAAAGGGATAAGACCGGGAGTACAAGAAGGCACAACTCCTGCCCAAACTCCAAGACAAAGGCTGTGGCTACCCCTATGAATCTATTTAAAATTCCCAGGTTTTCTACTGGTGAGCCCCCGGCTGGTGCGACGCCAAAGTCCTGTCGGGCACAGCGACCACAGTCCTGCACGTTGGTGGGGAGGGTGGCCCATAGCACTCCCGTGAGGTGGTCCTCAGCCGCACAGAGCCTTGTCAGCAGTGTGAGGACTCCCGTGAGCACGAGGTGCCTGTCGGCCCTGCCCACGCCTGCCGGCCGCCAGCTCTCCAGCCTCTGGCAACCCCCACGACTGTGGCCAGGCTTCTGGCTTCTCCCCTGCCTGCATCTGCTCGGCGGCGCTCTTCTGAGCCCCAGAAAAAATCCACAGTGAGAACTGCACCCGCCAGGGAGGGCGATAGCCAGCCTGTGTCCAGGCGCCCCGACTTGTCCCTCAATGGCAGCTGCTCGCTGTCTGCTGTGCCATAGGCACTGGACTTTTCTCCAGAAAAGAGTGATTTTACTTTTTCACAAAATATCACCACAGAAGTCACCCTGGACGAAGAGCAGCCCCCTGAAGCCACAGCCCCCAGTGAGGCTCTCCTCGTGGATCTCAAACTGGATCAACTCAGCCTCACCGGGGACACTGTGGCCACAGCCCGGGACGACCAGACGCTCAGACTTCTGCAGGAGCCCCAAGGCAGTCATGGCCCTGCGGTCTGGAAGTGGGCCCCTAGTCAACCTCCTGACAAACACCCCAGAGGCAAACAGGAAGGCTGTGGCCAAGCCTCCCGAAGAGGTGGGACAGCTCACAGACTTGGCTTCCCCTCTGATCCTGCTGAGCCCCTAGGCTGACAAGGAAAATATGGAGTCTCTGCTCCTCAAGTTCTGAGTGGAGTCAAACAGTTCTTTGCACTTCACTCAGTTACAAGAACAGTCCTAAAGTGGTATTCAACTGTCAGAGATAAATTTTAGAAGAATTTGTGTTGGAAAAGTTTTAAAACGAAACAAAAAGCTAAAACCTAAGTAAAGTTACCGTGCCTGGAGCAGGCTATAGGGTTTGGGG
Source organism: Neotragus pygmaeus (assembly GCA_006410875.1). NCBI lineage: Eukaryota > Metazoa > Chordata > Mammalia > Artiodactyla > Bovidae > Neotragus > Neotragus pygmaeus. The sequence goes on along the minus strand of SJYV01025930.1, from coordinate 180,725 downwards.
GCGGTGTTTGGCCACCTGAGGTCACTGCAGGCCACTGGCCTCCATCCTCCCGGCCCCACTTGCATGCTGGGTTGCAGAGTGAAGAATGGGTACACTCAGGATGAGTCTGGATTTTCTGCATGTAAAATAGCAAGTGACCATCTTTAAAGTTAAGATTGTATGAAAAGTTAAATATTCTAGTTTATGTTTAATGGTAAAGTAAATGAAAATGGATTAAACCACCAGCAAACAAAAAAACTATAATTATTAGTTATAGTAGCCAAAATGTAGAAACAACTGATAAATGGATAAATACAATGTGGTATATCCATACAAGGAAATACTATCTGGCCTTCAAAAGAACTGATTCATGCTACATGGATGACCCTTAAAAATACTACATTCCTTAAAAGTCAGACAGAAGGCTTATATGATACAATTTATATAACATATACACAACAGGCAAATGCAGAAAAGGAAAGTAGATTGGTGGTTGCCAAGGGAAAGAGTAAAGGGGAATGAGGCTCATGGGTACACAGCTTTCTATGTGGGGTTATAAAATGTTCTAGAATTGGACTGTAATGACGGATCCTGCCTCCTGAGAAATTTGTATGCAGGTCAAGAAGCAACAGTTAGAACTGGACATGGAACAACAGACTAGTTCCAAATGGGGAAGGGAGTACGTCAAGGCTGTATATTGTCACTCTGCTTATTTAACTTATATGCAGAATACATCATGTTAAATATCAGGTGGGATGAAGCACAAGCTGGAATCAAGATTGCTGGGAGAAATATCAATAACCTCAGATATGCAGATGAGGCCACCCTTATGGCAGAAAGGGAAGAACAACTAACTAAAGAGCCTCTTGATGAAAGTGAAAGAGGAGAGTGAAAAAGCTGGCTTAAAACTCAACATTCAGAAAACTAAGATCATGGCATCTGGTCCCAACACTTCATGACAAACAGATGGGGAAACAATGGAAACAGTGAGAGACTTTATTTTCTTGGGCTCCAAAATCACTGCAGATGGTGCCTGCAGCCATGAAATTAAAAGATGGCTTACTCCTTTGAAGAAAAGCTATGAGCAAACTAGACAGCATATTAAAAAGCAGAGACATTACTTTGCCGACAAAGGTCCGTCTAGTCAAAAATATGGTTTTTCCAGTAGTCATACATGGATGTGAGAGTTGGACTATAAAGAAAGCTGAACATCAAAGAATTGATGCTTTTGAACTGTGGTGTTGAAGAAGACTCTTGAGAGTCCCCTGGACTGCAAGGAGATCCAACCAGTCCATCCTAAAGGAGATCAGTCCTGAATATTCATTGGAAGGACTGATGCTGAAGCTGAAACTCCAATCCTTTGGCCATCTAATGTGAAGGACTGACTCACTGGAAGAGACCCTGATGCTGGGAAAGATTGAAGGCAGGAGAAGAGGATGTCAGAGGATGAGATGGTTGGATGGCATCACCGACTGGACGGACATGAGTTTGAGTACGCTCTGGGAGTTGGTGATAGGCAGGGAAGCCTGGAGGGCTGCAGTCCATGGGGTCACAAAGAGTCGGACACAACTGAGCAACTGAACTGAAGTGACAGTTCCACAACCTTGTGAATATACTAATAACCAACACTGAGAGTGAATTTTATGATATGTAAATTATAACTTAAAAAAAAACAAACCTAACTGTATCAGTTTCCCGACAAAACTACTCCTCCTCCTGTATTCGTCACTTCAGTAACTGAAACCACGTTCCCAGAAACTTAGAAATTCTTTTCCAGAAACCCACAAGTATTAACAACTAATTTGGTCACGGCAATTCAAACGTCTCAATATTTCTCCTTTCCCCCAACTTCAACTCCTAAATCCAGGATGCCCTCATTTCTCTCCTGCATCACCGAAGCCTCCTGATGAGCCTTCAGGCTTGCCTTGCTCCAGACCAACTTTCACACTGCAACTAGAAACTCCTTTAAAAACTGTATCTATGTCAGCTCCCAAGGACCCCAGGTTGAAGTTCGAACCCTTAATACCACTTATAAGGTCTCTCAGACTTCAGTCTGCGGCGAACCTCTCCGGCTTCACGAGCCCTCAAATCCTAACAACGTGCACCTGGGAGCCTGGAGAGGGTGGGCATCGCTTCACCTTCCCCGCCCGCACGGGGAAACCTGCCCCTCAGGCCTCAACCTGCTCGCAAGCGTCTCCGGGTCGCTCGGCTCCCGCTCCAGGTCTGGAGCCCCCGTTTATCTGTCGGCTCCTGTGTGAACCGTGGTGCACCCAAACTTCAACTTCACACTGCGGTGGAGCCCGAAACTCACCTCGACTCTTCCTCAACACTTAGTAGACTTCGCCGGGAGCCGCCTACAGAACCTCAGCCGCACACCCTCCGGCGCAGCGCTCCGCCTGGTGCTGCCCCGCGCGCTTCAGGAACGCTCTCAGTCGCGCGCCCCGGCCGCAAAGGAGGATGGGAAGCTGGCCTCAAGGATCCCTCTGCGCCCGCGCAGCCGCAATTATCCGCCGCGCATGCGCAGGGGCTTGGGTCGCCGTTGAGAAGGTGCTGCGGCCGCGCCAGAGGTAGGAGGAGTCGGGCTTTGGGGCCGGGAGTCTGCACCGGGGAGAGGAGGTCCGGCCGCCTCAGGCCTTTCTCGCTCTCCCGAGAGAAAAGAGCCTTCCTTGCCCGCCGCCAGCCGCAGTTAGAGGCAGGAGCCGGGCTTAGGTAGAGGGGGCCAGGGCTGTCTGGACGGAAGATGGGTGGGGGGATCCGGATACCCATGGGTCACGGCCCGGGCGTCCGACTGGCGATAGGAATTCGCCATTTGCCTTTGTAGCCGCCAAAGTCCTTCGCAGCCCTTCCCCGGATGGCAACCCGTGTATCACCGGGTTGGGGGAGGCGGGGGGGGTCCGCCCCGCACCTGCCCGTTCATTCATTCTGCGTCTGCAGTGAGCCCGGCCGCGGTAGGTACCAAGCTGGGTAGGCACCAAGCTGAGTAGGCAGAGTCCCCGGCCCTCTGGAAAGTTGCCGTCTCGTTCGGATCTGTTACTCCTTAGCAAATACCGATAGAGCGCCTATGGCAGATACACAATTTTAGACTAATACCTGCAGAGATGTCGCGACTCAGGGCGGTGTGGATGCTGGAGTTTGCTCCAACTACCACGTCCAACAGTTTGCTTGGCTTGACGTTCCAGGCGCTCAGTCACGCATCTCTGCTTCTCTGTGCAGCCTTCGCTCCCACCACTTTCTCTGGTGCTCCCGATCGTACCAAACTCAACAGATTACTGTCCAGCACTTAAGTCAGGCACCTTGTCAGCCAAAGAGAATACAAAATGAGTGTGTGCCCTCCTGAAGTTTTGAGCTTAGTAGGGGACACAAAACAAGCTACAGAATAAAAATATGAGAGCTAATGCCCTGGAACCACACTGCCTGGATTTGATCCCAGCCTGCCTCTTGAAAGGCTGTGTGAACTTGAGCCAGTTTCTCATTCTTGTGCTTGGTTCCTTGCTGTAAAGAAGGGGTGTCAATAGGTCCTACCTAGTAGAGTTGTAAATATTAAACTAGTTAGACTTTTAAAGCACTTGGGATGGCTGCCTGCACAGTAAGCATTCAATAAATCTATTACATGTGATTATAACATGATAAATGCCACTGTGAAAAGATACAAAATAAATCGGAGTGGAGAGGGTTCAATTAGATAAAGACTGAGAAAACAAGCTTCTCTAAGGAGATGGAAGATGAAAATGAGCCAGCCATGCAAAGTAGATTTTAGGTGTGTGTGTCTGCCCCACTCTGGAAAACTAGATGATTAATGGATTACCTGGACCATGGAAACTGCCTTATGGTATCTGAAATGAACACTCTACCATTGGGTTATTCAGTTTTGATTTTCAAAACTCCACTAACCTGTGCCAATATAAATAATAATGCCAGTAAGGCCCAGCCTTTGCACATGTGCAGCATTCTGGTCACGTGAGTTAGGAGAGTTGCTGGGGCGAGAATAGAGAAAAGTGACCTTTTTCTGATTTGGAAAAATTGGTTCTGTCAATGAAGGATGAGCCTGCTGTATCCTGTCTTTGGTTTCTTCCTGAGAGTTCAAGTGCACATTCCCTCTTTCTCTTATTATATTGCTTGCTGATAGAGCCTCTGAGAGCTGAAAGCCTTGGACTAGAGATAGTTTTTCTGGATTCAGGGACCATCTTGATTCTGTGGTGACCGCTCTTCATGGGATTCATTCCCCAGACTCTGGTTACTCTTCCAAGATGCACATGTTTTTCTGCCCATGGAAGAACACGCTTTGACAGGTCTTTAGGTCCCTCTCCCCTGTTGCTTTGTGGTGGCCTGTAGGATTATTAGTTTGTGTTAACCAGGCTATAGCTGAGTATTTGACAGGGCTGTTGTTACCCTGAAGACTTTTCCCATACTCCACATGCTCTTGTACCTTCCTGGGAGAAATGGCATAAAATGACAATATCTATCTAATTACACTTAAATGCTTTTGGTTTTTCTCAGGTGAAAACTTAAATGGACCAAATGTGCTTTATCACCATGGAGATGCTGGAGAATCACCTGAGCACCAGGGCCACATGTATTCTCTCCGGGAGGCGTATACTGGACAACAGACCCTCTCAGATGTGAACTTTAATAAAGGTAAGCTTTCAGTGTGCTGAACAAAGGTTCAGTTTGAAGAAAGACATTTTTTAAAATTTATTTATTTATCTTTCTTGGTTGTGCTGGGCCCTCACCATTCTTGGACTTTCTCTAGTTGCAGTGAGCCAGGGCTACTCTTCATGGCGGTGCATGGGTATCTCGTTGTGGTGGCTTCTGTTATTCCAGAACACAGGCTCTAGGCTTACGGGCTTCAGTAGTCGCCGCATGTGGGCTCCGTAGTTGTGGCCCATGGGCCAAGTTGCTCTGCGGCACGTGGGATCTTCCCAGACTGGGAATCAAACCCATGTCCCCTGCATTGACAGGTGGGTTCTTATCTACTGGACCACCGGGAAGTCCAAGAAAGACATTTGAAATCATTATAGAGAGAGGGAACAGTACATTCTGCTCAACTGTGCAAACCCTCCAGGTACTACAGTGAGAAGCAGCGAGGAGCCATAATGAAGCTTCCAGTGTGAATGAGGCCTGGCTAGGCTCACACTCGGGTTCACTTTCTCACCTGTGCACACGCCCGCATATCGACCCTCACTTCTCCGAAGACCAGCCTGAAAGCCTTCAAACCCGTTAGATGATGGATGAGTCAGATGATGACTTTCAGGAACTCTGTGCCAGCTTTTTCCAAAGGGTGAAAAAGAATGGCCCCAAGGAAGTGTCAAAGGAAAAGAAGACACAAAAGGCCTCCGACAGCACCCAGATAAGAAGCAAACCAAAAAGGACCAAACCAACTGCTTCTAAGAGCAAAACCCCTCAAGGCCCCACTGAGAGGAAAACTTGCCCTGGCAGCCAGGTCCCACGGACTCAAAAGCGCAGGGCACCCAAGAGGCCAGAGACTGAACCAGCTTCTCCTGAAAACACCGAGGGAGGTGTACACACTTCTGCTGTACTCCAGGATAGCGCATGGAGCGCCCAGACAGGTAACAGTTAGAACCTCTGCCAGAGAGGACACCAGAGGTGATTTGTACCATTTTAAACCAAGGATCAGAAAACTTTTTGAAAGCTAGTAAGTTTCTTTGGCTTTGCCGGCCATACAGTCTCTGTCGCAAACTACTTCTTAGACGATACGTAATTGAATGGGCTGTGTTCCAGTAAAACTTCATTTACAAAAATAGGCAGCCTGCCCAAGACCATAGTTTGCTGACTCTTGTTTTAAACAATAGTCATTAAAAAAATATTCATAACCCTTGTATGAATTCTCTACATGATATATTTGGGGCCATCTGCTCTTTCATTTTCCTATTAACGTTTACATCATGCAGTTAACGTGAGTCTGTGTTTTTTTTTTTTTTCATGAACATAAAAATAATGCTACTTCTCTCATTTTCTTGGGTTCATTCCAAAGTGGGTAAGTTACAATGGGTGAGCCTATTTGGTTAGGCTGCTGAGAAGGTGGAAGGATATGCCATGTGGGTTTTGAGTCCCAGGAGACTCTTCTTGTCCTTCCTATCTCTTCCAAACACCTTTTATTCTTCTTTGTTTATTTGTTTAAAGCAACCTGCTCACCCTGCTGTCCTGGTGTATTAAACCACATGCTCAACATACATTTTTCATGCAGAACTGAAAACCAGCCTTGCGTATATAATACAGCACAAGATCTTTGGACTCTTGAGTTCTGTTTCTAAATTTTTCTCACCTTCACTTCCTGATCTTAAATAATGTTTTTTACCTATGTGTTCAGCATGACCTCTCACAGAGACTGTTGTAAGGCTTCATTAATGTTGCCAAAATGTTTTGGTATTTCACGCTTCCTTTGAGAGTATAGTGAAAGCTATGCTTGATTTCCCCCAGAACACTGCACTGCTCCCCGCAAAAACACACCTCCGAGGGTGACATGCAGCATCAGGGGCTGCATGGATCCCCCCAGAGGTCATCTTCAGACACCAAGTTAAAGGAGAACTTCTGACCTAGAAAGATATGTGTCTGTCATTAATAACTCTTTAATAACAGCTTTATAGGGATGCAATTCACATTCTATAAAATTGACCCCTTGCAAGTGGATGGTTCAGTGATTTTATTCAGAGTTGTGCAGCCATCCCCACCACTTAATTTTAGAAAATGCTTATCACCTCAGAAATGTGCCCCCTCCCATCACAGATACATATGGCAGGGGTATTTTTATCACTACAAACAGTGAGGCTACCAAAAGATAATCAGTACTTTAGAGTTACACCTAATGTAGTCAGTAAAGGATCCATTTGAAATCTGAGGTCTTTGAAACTAGAAGAACCTTCGGTTTCTCCTGCTAGAACTGACGCATGTGAATGTTTTCCTCCTTGCCAGAGGCCACCACGGACAGCCTCTCGCAGCCCATTCCTTCCTGTCTGACTGCAACGGCGCCAAGTCCCTCCAAACCCAGGGCGGCAGAGCTGGTGCTCCAGCGAATGCAGCAGTTCAAGAGGGCAGACCCTGAGCGCTTAAAACATGCTTCTGAGGGCTGCTCGCTGGAGGCTACACCTGAAGAAAATGTCCCAAAGGGCCCTCAAGATGTGATGGCGGTAAACGGTATGAAGGAAGTGCTGTCTTCCCAACAGGGATGATGTTGGGGGAAAGGAGTCAGGAAAGAGCCTGCCTTCTCAGCCAGGGCTGGGCCTTGTGCCTCACGCGCTGCCTTTGCCACTCTGGCCAGAGAACAGAGGGTCCCCTGGGTCATTTCTCACTTAGCTTCTTTGAGAAGGTACCACTTCCTCTTTTTTCATTTTGACTTATTACAAAAATTTTCCCATTCAAAAGAGTCAGAAAAATATATTACAATGAAATCCCTATCCCCTCAACGTAGATTTAACAAACAGTGGACATTGTGCTACACCTTTTTTTGTCTCTATAAATGGATACTTCTTCCGTACCATCAGAAAGCAAGTCACAGACATCATGATGCTTCACCCCTAGACTTTCCTACATAACCACAATTCCATAAACACACGTGGGTCCAGAACACTGCCTGTTCACATTCACATTTCCCCGGCTGCTGCAAGGACCGCTTCTATAGCGAACTCTTCCTGAACAAGGGTTCGTCACACACTGCTTATAGCCGTGGCTCAGTAGTCTCTCTGGTCTAGACTCTGTAACAGTCTCTTATCTTGTCCTTGTTTTTTGTGACACTGACTTCTTGAAAAATCCAGGACAGTTGTCTTTTAAAACTCCCCACTTTCTGGATTTGCTTGTTTCTGCCTGATGTCATTTAACCCTTTCCTGCGGGAAGTGCCATCTGCTGCACATTGTACCACCCCAGGAGGCTCATACTGTCAGTAGTGCTTTATCCCCTAAACAGCAGGAATCCTCACCCCTGGTGAAAATACACAAAAGGAAAAGAAATAGGAAGAAACTATTGACAGACCTACAGCCAGTAAATCCATAGTTTCCCGGTATTTACTTGCAGGTTTCACCTCAGGACTATTGAGCATTGTCAGGCTACCCCAAAGGCCCATGCAAGTGACACAGTGATGTGGCATCAGTCCTTGGTCCACAGGGCACCAAGGGGTGCAGAGGGGTCACTCAGTCAGTGCATGAGCCCAGCCCCTGCCCTGCATGTGACTGAGTTGTTTCCATCAGTCTTCACATCATACCCAGTAATCAGGAGAGATAAACCATTTCTTTGTTTAAAAAAAAGTACTGGACCAAAATGAAGTATGGTGCTTTTCTGGCTTTGTTCTCAGGGCACATCCCGCTTGAGTGCCAAGGGTCTGCTCCAGCAACATCAGGTATGACAGGGCCACAGCCGTGGGCACAGCCGCCTTGGGCACCATCCCAAGATTAAAATCAGTCCATCCTCTGGTCTGATGCCAAGAAAAACCAAGAGCAGCATTCAACTCTGACCTGGAAGGGCAAGAAAAAGTCAGAGCAGTAGGAGAGGCTGAGCTTTAAAGAGGAAACCTAGGATTCATTGGAGTAGGAGCCTTACAATACTGGGATGCCCAGGGTTGCCACTTAGCAGAAATGGGAAACAAAAGGCAAGTTCTTCAGGGCTCTGGTGCTCAAAGAGTGGTCCTGGACCAGCCACAGTGGCCTCGCCTGGAAGTTGGCCAAAATGCAGAGTCTCGGGCTCCACCTAGCCCCCCAGAGTGCCAGCCTCCTGACCTGCACTTTAACAAGCTTCCTGGGAGTCCTTGCACCTGTTAAAAGTTTGGGGAGTACCCTGCTTGGTGTCTGGTCTCCCCGGGCTGGGTCTGGGCTCCTCAGCCCACCCAGCATCCTTGCCCCGTGAGGTCCAAGGACGAGCTGGTCCTCAAGGGTCCTTGTGTCTCCACAGGGTGTGGACCCGGGCTCCCCACCACAGGAAGCGACACTGCAGTGGCCTTGGCCCTCCAGCAGGAGCTTGGGCAGGAGCAGGCGTCCGCACCCGACGACAGCCTGGAGGAGACAGGGTTGTTCTTTTGCCAGATCTGTCAGAAGAACCTCTCAGCCATGAACGTGACACGGAGGCAGCAGCATGTGAACCGGTAGGAGCAGCTCAGCTGTGCTCACCTCGCCCGTAGGTGTGACCAGCTCCAAGGCTCCTGTGGAATCTCCAGGGCTCCAGGGGGGAGTCTTGAGATTAGTACTTCAGTATCAGGGTTGGTCCAGCCTTGCTTTTTTTTTTTAAACAACAGCTTGAGAGATAATTTGTGTGCCATGCAATTCAGCCATTTAAAGTGAGCAGTGCAATCATGTTTACTTAGTGCATTCAGAGTTGTGCAGCCGTCACCACGGTCAGCCCCAGACCCATGAAGCAGGCACCCCCACTTCCCTCTTTTCCTCAGCCCCTGGCTTCTGTCTCTGGGGACTTGCGTGTTCCGGACAAAAGTGGACTCACAATCTGTGGCCTTTCGTGTCTGGCTTCTTTCACTCAGCAGAGTGTTTGCCATCCGTGGTGTGCTGTCTCAGTGCTTTCCTCCTTTTTATGGTTTGATGATATTCTGCTGTATGGATGGACATTCATCTACTGATGGACATCTGTCTCCACCTTTTGGGTTTGTGGATAGAGCTACTGTGAACATGCTTTTCATGTATTTGCTTAAGTATCTGTTTTCGGTTGCTGGGTCATATGTTGACTCTGGTGACTCTGTGTTTAATATATCCTTGCTTTCCTCAGGCACCTTTGCTCACAGAAATCTAAATGCAGTGTCTGGAGGCTGACTGCAGGCTGTGGAGAGGGACCAGCTTGTGGGAGGGAGCAAGCCTTGGCCCACAGCACGACCACACTGACCTGAGCCCTGTCTACAATCACATGGCCAGGGAAGGGTGGTCCCACCTTTGCTGTCTTCCTCCAGGTGCTTGGATCAGGCTGAAAAGGCACTGAGATTCCCCACGCCTCAGATCCCTGAGTGCCCACTCTGCGGCAAGCCGTTTCTCACCCTGAAGAGCAGAATCAGTCACCTGAAACAGTGTGCGGTGAAGATGGAGGTCGGCCCGCAGCTCCTGCTCCAGGCTGTGCGCCTGCAGGGAGCTCAGCCCGTGGGCACCTCGGGCACTCCGGCACCCAGGTAAGTCAAAGGAAAAGAAAGAGAGATCAAAGTATGTTGATTTTGTTTTTAAAAAAGGAAAAGGCCTTTTGTAGTAGTGGAGGACAATAGAGTGCTGATTCTGGAGATGAAACGCTTCAGAAGGAAACTGGGCACAGTCTCTACAGGGACCGTGAAGGCACAGCGCTCTGTCCTCAGAGGCTCAGGAACAGACCAGCTGGTGTGGACTAGTTTCCACGAGTCCTTCCTGAGATCCCCCCATCCCTAACAGTTTGAGCACAGAAACTGCTGATCCTTCTGTATGTTGAATCCACGTTTACCCATCTCCTCTCATTCCCCCCACCAAGGAGAAAGGGTCCAGCCCTCTTGGGTTGAGCGGGGACCCTCAGAGCAGGAACTGCTCACCCCTCTAGCTCATTCACCTTTCGGTCTGGCTGCCATTTAAGCCTCAGCGATGGAGCTGGCTGTCTGAAGCGGAAGGGAGCCACCACCAAGAAGGAGCCACGGAAGAGGCGGAAGGTCACCGAGCCCCAGGCGCCCTCTGAGGACCTGCTGCTGGCCATGGCTCTGTCCCGCTCGGAGACGGAGCAGCAGGCGGTGCCAGCCGCACTCAGGCTGGGGAGCGCTTTTACAGAGAGGACGAGGCTAGGAGCAGGTGCGCTGGCGGAGGGGGATGCTGAGAAGCCTGGCTGCGCGGCAGCTGCCGAAGCTTCCCCTGGGGTCCCCGGTGGGAGGACGACTCCGTGCTGCTTCTGTTTTTTTCTCCAGAGAAGAAGACCCACAAGAAGAAAGCCCCCACATCCCCCCCACAACTGTTAGTCCAGGATGCGGAGACCACGGGCCGGCAGATAGAGGACCGCGTGGCCCAGCTCCTGTCGGAGGAGGTGGAGCCGTCCAGCACACCACCGCTCCCCGCCAGCAGGATTCTAGAGGAAGAGCTGGCCAGGGGCAGCCGGGCCCTGCGACCACCCGGGGGGGCGCAGAACCTGCTGTGGGAGGCCAGTGCCCTGACCGGGGCTGGGGCCCTGGAGTCCTTCTACACGGCCAGCCTGGTGCCTCCCCTGGTGCCCCAGTGGCCTGCCAAGGTGTGCTCCCTTCCATTGGGGCAGGTAGGCTCAAGGGGAGAGGGTGGCGGCTCTGGCTGTGGCACCAAGCGCGGAGGGGAGGAAGCTGAGGGCCGTGGCGTGGAGTCTAGTGTGTTGTCTTTGCAACAACCAGATGGTTCGCACAGTAGGAACAGAGGGGCCCACAGGTTTCCAAGTGTTAAGATTCTAGAGAGTTCAGAATGCAGGGTCCCAGGTCCTACCCCGGACTGGTATAACCTGCCTGTGATGGGACCCAGGAACAAGACAGGCCTGTGTACAGAAATCGGCACTCACCTACCTGAAGCAATTCAGATGCCACTAGGAGGGCGGGGGCCCTGGCAAGACAGAGGTGCCTGCTGACAGGGGTAACGGCGACAAGCTTCCCAAGTGGCTTTGGCTAGTACTCACTTCCAGGGGACCCTCAAGGTGGTGGCAGCGGTGGAGGCCACATGCTCACTCTGGCTCACCTACTTCTTTCAGGGTCTCACACAGGAGCCCATGCGGCTGCCACAGCCACCCAAGCTGCCAGAACTGAGTGTGAGAACACCCTCTTCTGCCCCCGGCACCCACCCCGGGAGCCACAGCCTCCAGAGCCCAGCACCCTCCGCCAGCCAGAGGGAGCGCCAAGCCCTGCAGGATCTGCTGGAGCTGGCGGGAGAGAGGTTGCCCGCCAACCCATGCAGCAGGGACCTGGCTGGCTCGGGACGGGCTGCAGGTGTGACCCCAACCCTCAGGGCCTCCCCACCCTGGCACCAGGGCCGCGATGGCCGCTTGGGTCCACAGTCCCTGTTCACCCTGTCTGACGGGAGGAGGTGGTCTCTCTGGGTGCTTTCCTTTCTCCTCAAAGGTGAATGTGACTCAGGCAAGTCTATCAGTTTTCCTTCAGCTTTGACTGAGGTCAGAGCTTTCTGCCAGAGAGAGTGGTCATGAGGGTTGATTTCGGCTTTCTCTCNCCCTCCCCTCTGTGCCCAGCCTCTCCCTCTGTCTTCCTGCCCCTTTCCTCCCCACACCCCCACTCTCTGCCCACTGCCTCTGACCTGTTCTTCCTCTGATGCAATCAAGGTTGTGCTTCCCTGGAGAACACAGGTTTGAGGTCAAGAAGTGCTATGAGGAGATGAGCTCAGGGTTGGGAAACATCAGATTTCTTGTTCCGTTGAATAAAAATCCTGTTTTCCCCAGAACTGTTTCCTTTTCCTCTATTTACATATCAGTAAAGTCTTATAATCACCTTCTGTTTTTTTCTGCCATGCCGTGTGGCTTGAAGAATCTTAAATTCCCCAACCGGGGATTGAACCCTCACCCTTGGCAGTGAAAGTGTGAAGTCTTAACCACTGGATCACCAGGGAAGTCCCTAACTGACCTCTTTAAGGCTGAGCTGCTATGACATTTCTGTGTTGTCATATCTTGACTTGAACGTGTCATGGACTTGAATGTGGCGTCACAAGAATCCCGGAAACTGCTGTCAGTCTCGTCAGAAAGTTCTAGTGCCTTTGATAGGCTTGTCAACAGAGGACTGACTGGCTCCTTAAGCTTCTATCGCTGACTTGACTTTGGAAACAGACAGGTTTTGTGCCCTAACCTGCAGAATTCCTGGTCAGCTAAATGGAGCAACTCTGGCTAATGCCCGTCCTGGGACGAGATCCAAGGCACCCAGAACCTCCTGAGGCCTGCTTTGCCCCTGGTCACAGCTGTCCCGTCAGTAACTCTTCCATGTGCATCTGTCCCTCAGGTAAACAATGAAGCCTTCCTGGCCGAAGAGGATGGTGACTTGAGGCGCCAGCGCGTGCTGCTGCGTGACGTCAGTGCCGAGGCTGCCCAGGCATTCCTGCATTACCTCTATGCCGCCGACACTATCCTGACTCCCCAGCTGGCCCCTGACCTGCGCTCTCTGGCCCAGAGGTCCGGGCTGTTCTTTCCACTTTCTTTTCGGTTTTTGACAGTAATCAACAGGGATTATCTGGTTGATAGCCCATGAGAGGTCAGGGCTGAGTCCTTCCTATACCTTTTAATCCCAAGTTTATGGCCAGTGGTGACCTTGAACAGGGTGTACTGACCAAGATTCTGGCCACAGGGAACACTTGGAGGGGAGCCCAGTGGCTTTCACTCGCTGGGAGTGACGAGGGGGTGGTCTCAGCCCCACCCCCAGCAACACCACCCCTCGGCGGTTCCGCCACCAGAGCTGCCCAGTGGCCACCCCTCCAAGTCCCAGAAGGCGGATGTCAGCAGGATGCTTGCTCTGACTCCTGACGCTGCAGCTGCCTGGTCTTTCCACCCCTGTGTCCTGCTTCCACCTCTGGGGTGGAACCTGGGGAGGGGCGGGCTTGGCCTCTGGGGTCTCCAAGGTGCCAATGAGATGGCAGAGCTCCAAGCAGGCTGGTGCACATGTCCGGGCTGACCTGAATAAGCCTAGGCATCCCCGTGTGTGTCAGTACCGGTGCTTTGGGTCCGGTCACAGGACCCCCCAGCCCCGTGGTCCCACCTCAGCTCACGCTCAGGCTGCACAGCAAGGCTAGTGGGCCCTCCCCAAATGCTGTTTCTAGAGCTGAGTGGCCTGGGGCATTGCTGGGCATGGACATGGGCACTGTCTCTGCAGGGGAGTGGGAAGGGCCAGGGAGAGTCATGGCTGTGAGGACACCTGCCCCGAGCCTTCTGAGCCAGGGTGCTGCCTCTGCGAGGGGGGTGGTGACGCATGGCTTTCCTGTTGCAGGTTTGGGGTGAGTGAGCTTGTTCACCTGTGCGAACAAGTGCCCTTTGTGATGGATGCAGAAGGTGGACAGGGAAAGGAGCAGGAAGACGACGCTGATGGCAGAGTGGAGACTTTCCGAGAGCTCCTGCACTTTGTGTGGCTGGGTGAGGAGGAGGGAGCAGAGGCCCTGCTGAAGCCGGAGGGCCGCGAAGAAGACAGAGAAAAGGTCAACGAGGAGGAGATGGAAGAAATTTATGAATTTGCAGCTACTCAGCGAAGGCTGCTCCAGGAGGAGAAAGCTCCAGAGCCAGAGGAAGAAGCTGACCTGCTCGGGGAGGATGGTCCAGTTTCAGGGGAAATCCTTACAAGTGAACAGGATAAAGAACAGCCAGAAAACGCAGAGCAGGTGGAATCATCCGGGCTAACCCCCAGCGACCAGGCTTTGAATGGGCGAGAGAGAGCAGAGGCCCCAGAGGGAACACTGACTCCTCCCTGCTCCTCCAGCCCCGCCCAGGGCCGGCCGGAGAGTCAGGAAGGCGCCCCTCTGTGCTCAGCTGATGATGATAACGTTCAACAGCCTTTTTCATCACCTCAGGCTGGATACTCTGAACTCTCCCGGGTGACGAGCGATTGGGAAGAAGGAAACAGGACCATCCAAGAAAGGGAGGTAGAGGGGTTCCATCCCCCTGCACACCAGCAGGCACCCTCCTCACGCTCATGCTTCTTCCCACCGCAGCCCCATCAAGGCCAGAGTCCTCGCCAGCCACGTCCTCACCCTCGTCGCCCCAGTGACCTGTCCCCACCGATACCCCAGTTGCAGGGCACAGCTTCCAGCATGGCCTCCCAAAACTCATCACTGAAGCCAAAGAGAGCCAGGCGCCTTCCCTTGTCATGTGAGGACCCGGGCCAGAAAGACAAGGAATGTAGTTCCGCACTGGAATGCAGAGGTAAAGGGGTCCTGATCTTCCCAGAAAAATCTCCACCCATGGATCTAACCTGGTCAGGACCTGGCCGCCGGAGCTCCAGGCCTGAGACTTCTCCCTGCAGCGTGAACAGAGAAGACGAGGTGATCCTGTTACTGGATTCAGATGAAGAGCTGGAGCTGGAACAAACCAAAGCAAAGTCATTTCTGAACAGTCCCTTAGAAGACAAGAAAGTTCTGGAAGTCAGCGCCAAGTCCTCTGAACTGTTTTCCATCATCGACCTCGATGCAGAGCAGGAGCCTCCCCAAAGCCCACCAGGAAGCCAGGCCCTGCTGCCACGGGAGGTGGAAGGGCGGCTAGGGGCCGGCACCGACGACAGCACCACGGACACCTCGTGGCTCGTGCCCGCCACCCCCCTGGCCAGCGGGAGCTGCGACTGCTCCTCGCAGACCCAGATCACAGGCCTCGGGGCCAGGCCACCAGCAGACCCACTGGCTCTGCCCAAGCCCAGGGCCCTGTTAGAGAACAGGCACGAACCCGAAGCCACGAGTAAGTTTGCGGTCATCGTACCCCAGACGTCGTCCCCACACCTGGGCCCTGCTGCTCCTGGAGGCTCTGACGGGAGAAGACAGGCCTGCAGCAGCCCATCCAGCCCCCGCCGCAGATGCCTCCCACGTGCTCCTCCTCTGGCTCCCCGGCCCATCTTGGGAGGCCTCGCCGGCCTCCCCAGGCAGCTCCCGAGGTGCCTGCCTCATGCGCGGAGCCCAGCGGCTCAGGCTCCCGTGAGTGAAGTGGTGGAGGTGGAGGACAGTGAAGACGAGCAAGAGGCAGCCTCCCAACAGGCGAGCAGCAGCCCCTTGCTGGACGGCGACCCCCCGATTCCAGCCGAGGATTGGTGCTGGCACATGGAGCCCCTCTCACCAATCCCCATTGATCACCTGAACCTCGAGCGGACGGGCCCCTTGAGCACCAGCAGCCCCAGCAGCAGGGCAGAGGGCACCCCACACAGCAGGGACCGCCACTCCCCGGCTCTGCTGGGCACCACCCCACTCCGAGGGAGCTACACTGGCTGGAGGAAGTCTCAAGAGAAGTCCTCTGGGGCCGGCTCCCCTGGGAGCCACCGGCAGAGCTTTCTGAACTCAGCTCTGTGGGATGACTGGAACGAAGAAGATCAGAGGTCCTCAGAGGCAGCTCCTCTGCCCCAGACGCCGCGCACAGATGGAGCCCAGAGGTCACACAAGTTACAGACACCACGTGAGTAGTGGGAGGGTGTTTGTCTCTGTTTCATGCTGAGGGGCATGAAGACTCATAATGACAACGAGGGGCGGCCAGCCCTCCTCTTGCCTGCCTGACCTTCTCCACGGTCAGGGAGGAAAGGCCTGCTGTCAAACATACACTTCTTAAGCTAGTAAGTCGGGGGGCGTCCTAAAGCTGCCTGGATCCTGTGCTCACCTGGGCACCTGTTAAGGACCCCTGTCTGTGGCCCCACTCCAGAATACCTCACCAGCACTTCAGGGAGACTGTGATGAGCCCCTCAGGTTCATCTTAAGAGCAGACACGTATGGCTCCTCAAATAGTCAAACAATTGCCATTATCACCAGGTCATTGCACTCCAGCATTCAAAGACTTGAGATCAGGACTCAAACACATCCTGCATACTCATTTTCATAGCAGCACTATTCACAACAGCCAAAAAGGAACAATGCAAATGTCTATCAGCTGATGAGTGAATAAAAGGTGGTCCATCCCGACAGTGGAGTCTTCCTCAGCCATACAAATCTCTGACACAGGCTACAACATGGATGAACCTTCCAAACATGGTGCTCGGGGAGAGAAGCCAGACAAAAAAGGCCATGCCGTATGATGCCACTTATGAGCTGTCCCGATGGACAGGTCCACAGAGAGCGAAAGCAGATGAGTGAGCCAGGGGCGGTGGGGGCGGAGAACGGGGACAGACTGGCATGGAGCTTCCTCTGGGGAGTGAGGTGTTTTAGACCAAGAAAGAGGTGGGGGCTGCACAACCATGTGAATGGTCTGAGTGCTACCGAATGGTTCACATGAAAAGTTACATGACTGTCATCTCAAAAGAAAACCAGGCCAGGTTCCACCCCAGAGCTGCTGCTTCAGGAGATCTGGGGTGTGACCAAGAATTTGCATTTCTAACAGGTGCCCAGGTGGCGTGTGAGAATCACTTCGGGAGACTTGAGACCAGGGTATCTTAGAATCTGAGGGGAGATTCACGGGGGTGATAGACTCTCTGAAATTGTATAAAGAACATTGTGCATTTTTTAGGAGACAGAGCCTGTTGTTTTCATTGGTGTCTCAAAGGGCTCCATGCTCATAAAAAGGATAAGAACCAAAGTCCAGATGTACATAAATTGTCCCTAAGTTGTCTTTTAAATATTGATTTTTTTAAAAAAAGAGCATTACTAAGATGTTATTCACATACCATAAAATTCACCCTTTCAAATGTACATTTCAGTACTTTTAATACAATATTCTACAACTGTCCAATTTCCAAGATGTTTGCATCATCACCTGAAAATAAATCCTGTCCCCATAAGCAGTCACCCCACTGCCCCTTCAGCCCGACCCCTGGCCCCCACTTACCTGCCTTTGAGCCCCTAGCAGCGTCAGCACCACGGAGCCCTGGCCTTCCATGGGTGCCTGTGATGCTTCCTGACGGGAAGACAGGATGCCAGAGTCAAGCAGGGAAGGGTGGACATCACCGCTCTCCCAGAGCGAGGGCAGCACAAGCAAAGTATCTGGATGACACTTCCAGAGTCAGAAGAGGCCCTCCTGCTGAAACGTGTTTCTTTTGTTTTGTCCAGAAGGTGCTGATCGGAAGAAGAACTTGCCCCCAAAAGCGGCCATAACCCCAATGCCAAGGTACTCCATCATGGAGACTCCAGTGCTGAAGAAAGAGCTGGACAGGTCAGTGTCCTTCTGGAAAGCTCGTTCCAAGCAGACCCTCCCTCCCATGTGTGTCCAGGCTCAGCGAAGTGGGGAACAGGAGGGTCTGCTCTGGGCCCTGGTGGCAGGAGCCTCTGGTTGGTAGGGGCTGTGCGTGATTCCTGGCTCTTCACCTACTGTTCCCCATGTGACTCAGGGCTGAGAAACAGGCTCCTTCAGGTCACCCGCTGGGGACAGGCCTCCACGTGCCACGTGGGTGGGAATGGGACTCTTGCCTTAACGGTCTGAGGATGGAGACCCAGTTTTTAAAAAGAACATCACAATTATCACATTCCAGTGAATTCCGCTGTTCATCCTGGGCCCCAGGGAGGTCCTTGCCACCCCGCCACTCACAACTCAGAGTGTGGTCCTTCTGGAATATTCCTGAGTCTGCTCAGTGGGTATTCAGGATGGATACTGAGCTCTGAATGCTCATGAGTCAGACATTTAAGATTCAAGTACACAAAGCCATCAGTTTAATTTGTTGATAAGTGTTTGCTCTTTGCTGAAGTGCACCTGTTTCCCCATTCAGGTTTGGGGTCCGCCCTCTGCCCAAACGCCAGATGGTCCTGAAACTGAAGGAGATATTCCAGTACACTCACCAGACGCTGGAGTCAGACTCTGAGGACGAGGGCCAGTCCTCACAGCTGCCCTTGGAGGCTCCCTGCAGCCAGACCTACACCACCCAGACCTCTAAGGCTTCAAGGGCAGCTGGCCACACCCAGCTGGAGGCCCCTCCTGGCCGCGTTCCCCAGAGGTCCAAGGGACCTGCCAAGACCAAGGGCCCCCAACATCACAAGCAGCAGCCTGGTAGCAGCGTCTTTGCCTTGAGCGTGTCACCAGCCAAGGAGGAGCCTTTGGACCCTGGTGGGGAGGCCCAGCTCCCGGCCTCGCAGGAGTCCACGGCCACCTCTGTGGACAGCGGGGACAGCTGCTGCAGCTCGCAGAGGTAACCGCATGAGAACACGGCCAGTGTTCATAGGCCCTCTGACCCCGAGCCTTGAGAGTTGGCATAAGCGAGGCTTGACAGCCAACACTCAGAAATCCCAGTGGCCTTCTGGCTTTGGACAACAGGAGACTACAATGGGGTTAAAGGTCAGCCCCTTGGGCCTCCCAGGCAGGCCTCTGGGGCTCCCACAAACTCGCCCACAGGTGGGGCCAGCCTAGTGCGGCTGCCCTCGGCATGAGATCCTGGCTAAGGGCATGGTCCTGCTCAGGCTGGCAGCTACAGTGCCAAGGACATAGCAGCCTGGGGCTTCCTGCCGCCCCAGGGTCGTCCCTGCCATGTGCCAGGCTCACAGGGGATGCAGACACACACTCCTGCCCTCAGAGAGGCTCCTGATCTTGGGGTGGAGGTGGAAAGAAGGGGTGTTGCAAGGTGTTACCGTCTGGTGCTTTTCAGCTCGTCCTGTGAGTTTGGAGCGGCCTTGGAGTCTGTGGGAGAAGAGGAGGCAGGCGAGGAGGCGGTCAGCGCCTCACTGGCGGCCGTCCAGGCAGTGGCCACAGAGGAGGCCGTGCTGCGCTATATCCGCTCCCAGCCGGCCCTCTACCGCAAGGTCCTGCTGTACCAGCCCCTCGAGCTGGCAGAGCTGCAGGCTGAGCTGAAGCAGCAGGGCATCCATGTGGCCTCGGGGAAGCTGCTGGACTTCCTGGACACCCAGTGCATCACCTTCACCACGGCCGCCACCCGCAAGGAGAAGCTTGGGAGGAAGAGACGGCAGCCCGTGGGCAAGAAGAGGGGCAGAGCCCGCAGGCCCACCCCTCACTCCCCAGTCCCGGCCGTCAGCAGCCTGTGAGGGCCTGCGGCCCCTGTCCATCCACAGGCCAGGCCCCCACGGTGCTTCCGGGTCTTCTGACCACACTCTCCCCCTATGAGTGACTGCCCTGAAACAGCCTGCTTTCAGTATCCTGGAGTGTCCTCAGAGTGGTCTGCTGGATTTAGGGCCCAGCCGCCCCCCTCCATTGGTGCCCACTGTTTGTCTCCACGTGTGTCAGGAGGGGTGATGGGCCACCGCCAGCTGCCAGGATGAGGCCTGAGTCAGGCGTGTCTTCCCCTCTGTCCACCAGTCACAGGTGTCCGTGTCCTGAGACAGGCGGCAGGTCTAGCCTGCCCCTGCCCTGTCTTCCTTCTCAGTACTCGGGCCTCCACCAGCAGACTGACTGTCCACAGGCTCCAGGAGCTCTGCTGGCCCAGCTGTCCTGCCCAGGCACCTGTCATTGTCACCAGCAGTCTCCAAACCGAACAGTCCCGAAGGCCAGCACAGTGTGTAAACCCCCAAATAAACAGTTCTTTGTTACCTGGTTTTGCCAGTGCGTGTGGTAGCTGCGGAACACAGGTGAGGGCTGAAAAAGAAGAAAAGTTTGGTCTCTGTGTCCTTGTGAATGCCTCGTCTGTTTCAAGTACAGTGCCGTTGATTTTATATGATGTGCAATAAAAATATAAAGGCTTTACTGAAAGCTTCTAGATGCCACACTCCAGTAACGGGCTGTGGGGAGGGGCCCCCAGCACCCCCACACGTCTCCATCCTGGGGGACCCAGGCCTGCTGGTTATTACTAATAGACGTTTGTTCCCTCACTCACACACACACTGCCCACCCTCACGCCCACAGTCAAGAGTCCTCAGCAGGCGCTGAGCTCTGCCCTCTGTGTTCCCCTGCTGGTTTGTTACCTACAGGCTCAAGCCACCCACCTGCAGGATCCGTCCCCCTGGGTCGGAATCTGCATTTTAACAGGGTGAGTTTGTGAAGCTTGCTCTGGTCCAAGTGCCAGGCCCTATGGAAAAGTGGGAACAGGCCAACACCTCTGGTCACCTAGGGGAGGCCTGTCCTGTGCTGGCTGTGATGGTCAGCACTTGGGGTGGCCCAAAAGGACAGCTTCCCAGAAGAGGGGTTTGTGAGCTGGGCCTCAGCAGCATGCAGCGTTCGGGGAGGTGAAATGGGGCTTCTCGAACATGTATTGTGTGTCCTAATTCATGACCAGGCAGAGGGAGACCTGGCCTTCCCCGTGTCTGCTGCCTAGGGGCGGACGACAAGAGAGAAGCCGGGGCTCAGATCCCCACTTGATCAGACCGAAGAAGCTACCATGTGTTTCCTGTATGAAGGGCTTGAGGCCTCCTCCCCTGTGGGCTGTGTTAGGAGAACAAGATGAAGTCAGGTAGGAGGGAGCTGACCAGGTCCTCACCTGAGTCACTGGATGGCTGGGAGACCCTTCGGTTCAAGTGCACAGTCCAGGGTTGGGGATGGGGGTCCTGGGAGCCTCCCTCCTCAGACGGCATCCCAACACTCCCACAACACTACCAACTCCAGGTGGATAAGGAGGCATTGGGGGAGAGATTAAAGTTGATAAAAAGCCACCAGCTGGTGAAGCCAGGGAAGGTGGGCCTGGGGGCCAAAGACCCTGAAGACCATGGCTTGTGTGGTCTGGCCGGGGCATCCCTGGAGGCCAGTAGGAGTCAGCAGAGGGCCTGGTCAGGCTCAAGGCACAGCCTGAACTGAGTGCAGAGCAAGGAAAGGCGGTCAAACCAGCCACTACAGGAAAGACCACTACATCCAGATAGTCGGCGGCACCCGGGATAGCATGACTTTCAGGCATGGAGGACTACGTCCAGCTAACTGACTGAACAGGAGCCAGTGATGAGGAGCTGTCCTCTCCCACCGCCCACAGGGAGCCAAGGCCCGGCTGGCCAGGGCACAGGAAGGACGCACACTGAGCTCCAGGCAGTGGAACGTTCGCCCATCGGAGGAAACGATGGGACGCCCACGCTGCACTGTGATGTGACTTCCCAGGTGGGTTCCACTTCCTGTGGCCTGGCCTCGGCCTGGACAGGGCCACTCACAGCAGTCGAAGGAGGCCCACAGCCCAGCTCGAGCCGGGCCTAAGCAAAGGGGCCCCGGGGACCCGCACAGCCCCAGAGAGGCCCCTGCAGGCAGGAAGCCTCAGGCTGTGGGCAAGCTGGGAGGGGCCCGTCTGGTGGACCTCAACTCCAGGTGGATGGAAAGCCCCAGAGTGAGAACCACCATGGGAGACGCCCACCCCAAACACACGAACGCCCCCAGGAGAGCCAGGAGAGGGCCCCGAACTTGTCAGAGCAGCCGGTGGAGGCAGCCTGGGGTCCAGCNGGGCAGGATGCAGCGCCAGCCCTGGCCAGTCGGCTGCCTGCTGTGTGGCCTTGGGCAAATCTCTAAATGCCCCACACGCGCCTGGTTCCCTACCCCCACCCCCCCATCCCCCCAAAGGCAAAGGTCTGCTGATGTGAGCCTGTCTCCTCTGTAGCCTTGGCTGGACCACTTTCCCCTGAGCATCAGGTCCGCAGGGGCACTTTGTCCTCGGAAGAATCCCTGGCAGCAACCCCTGCCTCTGGCTTTTGGGGTGATGACGAAGCCAGAGAGCAGGCCAGAGGCAGCCACGGCTCACTCGTTTGTCTATGAGGCTTGTTGGCTTTTGAAATGAGACAGGAAGGAGGGTTGAGGTGGAGCCCCGCACAGGAAGAGGTGAGCAGCCCCGGCTGCTGTGACAGCCGGTGGGCTCGGGGGAGTGCAGGAGCTGGTAGGCCGCGTCCCCGCTGCCCTGTTCGATCTGCACCACCCGATCCCTCTGGACAGGGATCACTCCCACCCTGGATGGATTCTGTCAGCTGAGGAGCCCGGCTGACTGGCCGTAGAGATTTCCAGGACATCCTGCCCTCCACCCAGCTGCCTCTATCCACTGGAGCAGGGCGGAGCCCAGAAGTGCCAGGATGGAGCACCCCCAGTCCCCCAGTCTCGGCCTCCCTAGGGGAATGAGGCCCAGGAGGTAAGTTGAGTGCAGAATTGGGGAGGAAGAGGAGACAACTGACAGGAAGGACCATAACTCTTAAGGCCTGAACTGCCCTGCAGAGGGCTAGCTGGGGCGACCCTAGGTGTCCCAGCAGGTGCCCGGGAGCTTCTGGGAAGGATGAGATCCCAGTGTGGATAAACAAACACATGCCCAAGGGCAGCCCACCACGGGCAAAGGGGACAAAGCCCAGCTCTCCAGGTACCAATGACAGGACGCTGGGAGGAGCAGGAAGTAGCTGGAAAGCGCTGTAGACAGGCAGAGGTGATGCTGAGCAGGGCAGCCCGTGGTTAAGCTTGAAATCAGCGGACCTGGGCCCCATCCGGGCTGCCCTCTTCCTCCTTTAAGATGGAGGGGACAACACCAGACCTGCCCAGTGTCCTGAGGACCCGGGGGGGTGGTGCAGGGGGGATGGGGTCGGTCACCCAGAGCCTGCTTCCTAAATGTCATCCTCATGTTGGGTGAACAGCCTGCAGGGGCCTCACCCAGCCGCACCCACAGATGGAGATGAGGCTCATCATTCTGAGAGGGACAGTAACCACAGACTCCTTCTCAGAAGAGGCGCCACGGAGCGGGTCCAGGGTGGCTGTTGGCCTGGGGTCCTCTCCCATGGCCAGGCTCCTGGGATCGAGGCTTCCTCCCTGTCCCCTCAGTGCAGACCCCTACTTCCCCAAGCTCTGGGGCTCACCTTTAATCATTGCAGGCTACCCTGTAGCCAACACCCCTCAGCAGCCACTGCTGCTGGCCCCAGGAGGTCCTGGGAGTGGGGTGGTTCCTTGGCTACCTGCTGGGCTCCCCTCCTCTGTTCTTACTGGTCCAAAGATGGAGGCCAGGTTGCAGGGGGCTCTTATCCGAGAAGGGGTGCCAGATGACAGAACAGTCTATTAATTTTGAATCTCAGATTATACAATGAGGTGTTCTTTCCTTTCAAAGTTCAAGTATGTCACAAGTATTACATAAGATATACTAAAAGAATTATTTGGGGACTTCCCTGGAGGTGCAGTGATTAAGACTCTGTGTTCCCAATGCAGGGGCACAGGTTTGATCCCTGGTCAGGGAACTAAGATCCTGGATGCTGCACGGTGCACCCAAACCCCCCCCCCCC
>SJYV01025930.1:140717-152486 GCA_006410875.1 Neotragus pygmaeus | reverse complement strand
TTGCAGGGGGCTCTTATCCGAGAAGGGGTGCCAGATGACAGAACAGTCTATTAATTTTGAATCTCAGATTATACAATGAGGTGTTCTTTCCTTTTAAAGTTCAAGTATGTCACAAGTATTACATAAGATATACTAAAAGAATTATTTGGGGACTTCCCTGGAGGTGCAGTGATTAAGACTCTGTGTTCCCAATGCAGGGGCACAGGTTTGATCCCTGGTCAGGGAACTAAGATCCTGGATGCTGCACGGTGCACCCAAACCGCCCCCCCAAAAATTGAAAAGAATTACTTGTTTACCCAAAATTAAAATTTCACTAGGTGTCCTGTATCTTAATTTGATAAATCTGGCAACCCTAGGCAAGGCTTAGTGGGGCAAGAAGGATGGGTGTCTGATGAGGAGGGGGTATCTGCCCCGGTGCCAGTGACTAACAGGACCCAGAGTAGGGGAGCTCACCCCCCACTTTCCCAGGCACACGCGGCCAGCCTCTTCCTCCCCGCTCACTCCTGCCTGCTGCTGTCCCTTCTTGGTTACTTGCCTAACCTCTCTCTGGCCCAGGGGTTCTCCATTCTGGCTGCTCATTAGAATCATCTGGGCAGCTTTACCATGTGTCCACGTAGGCGCCCTACCCTAAACCAGTGAAGTCTCTGTGTGGCCGGACTAAGCAGTGGCTTTTCTAAAACAGTGCTGCAGAGAATGGCCATGTAATCCAGCCACCCCCACTTCTGGGTGGACACACGGAAGAGCTGAAAGCAGGGCCCTGAACTGCTAATCTGTCCTCCCTTATTCACAGCAGCATTGCTCACAAGAGCCAAAAACTGGAAACAACCAGTGTCTGCCTATGGGTGGAGGGCTAAACCAAATGTGGTCCATCCATAAAATGGAATATGATATAGCCTTAAAAAGGAAAGACATTCTAATACACATTACAACATGGATGAGCCTGGGAAAGATTACGCTCAGTGAAAGAGGCCAAATATACTGCGTGATCTCACTCACATGAGGAACCCAGAGTCATCAGATACACAGGAACAGAAAGTGGTCTGGTGGTGACCAGGGGCTGGGGAAAGAGAGATGGGAGCCAGAGTCTCCACTTGGGAAGATGAAAAAGTTCTAGAGGCGGATGATAGTGATGTTTCACAACACTGTAAATGTACCCAATGCCACTGAATAGAATGCTTAAAAATGGTCAAAATAGTAAATTTTATGTTATATACATTTTGGTGGTGGTGGTTTAGTCACTAAGTCATATCTAACTCTTTGGGACCCCAGGCTTCTCTGTACATGGAATTTCCCAGGAAAGGATATCGGAGTGGGTTGCCATTTCCTTCTCCAGGGGATCTTCCTGACACAGGAATAGAATCTGGGTCTCCTGCACTGTAGACGATCTCCTGCGTTGCAAGCAGATTCCTTACCACGGAGCCACCAGGGTACACTTTACCACAATAAAAAATTTAAATTGAAAAAATATACAGTGCTCCAGACAATATTCTAGAGGCAGTAAGCCTGGCCCTTCTTCCACATGGGTCTGCGTACTCCTGCCCACCACCCCGTCCCCACCAAGGCAGTCAGTTACCCGGTGAGTGCACCTGGACATCCAAAGCAAGGGGGCTGTGTCCAACCTGGGCCACACCCTGACATCACACCGACAGCAGGACACAGGCCTGCGTGTCCCAGCTCGTGTAAGAAGAGGCTGCAGGAGCAATTGCTTTGTTTTGGTTTACGTATATTTGAACTTTTAGACAGCTGCTAGCATAGCCTTCTCTAAATTGAGGTATAACTTAGCCAGTAAAGAGCGCTTGGGGCTTCCCAGGTGGCGCTAGTGGTAAAGAACCCACCTGCCAATGCAGGAGACGTAAGAGACACTAGCTCGATCCCTGGATCGGGGAAGAACTCCTGCAGGAGGGCATGGCAACCCACTCCAGTGTTCTTGCCTGGAGAATCCCAGGGACAGAGGGGCCTTGCGGGCTACAGTCCTTAAGGTCACACAGAGTTCACGACTGATGCAGCTTAAGCATGCATGCATAAAGTGAGCTCAGGGGATTTTTACATATGTGTACACCTGTGTGTGTTCTGTACGAATTAATAGGTGGAGGTGTCAGCACCTTTGAAGGCCCCCTTACCCCCCTGTCCAGTCAGAAACGCCTCCAAGGGTGGCCACTATGTTCACTTCTATCTTTTCAGATTGGTCTGGCCTGATTTTAAACTCCCTGCAAATGGAATCACAGAGGATGTCTCTTTTGCATCATATTTCTTTCTCTCACAATGTCTGTGAGAGTCAGCCATATTGTTGAGGATATCAGTAGCTTATTCTTTTTCTTTATTATGCAGGATTTCATTATATGAACGTTCAAAAAAAATCTCATTCTTTTGTTGATGGACATTGGTTGTTTCCATTTTTCTGGGACTTTATGAACAGAGCTGCTGTAAATATTCTGATCTGTGATTTGGTAGACATAATCACTCATTTCTGTTGGGTTTATACCTCAGGGGGAAATTACTGGGTCACAGAAATATGCATATTTAACCTTATTACTAACAAACATTTTTCCAGAGTAATCTTAACTTGCATTTCTCTAATGACTACTGATATTCTCTTTTGTGACATTCTTCAAGTTTTCGGCTCATTTTATCATTGGGTTTTTGTTTCTTACTGATTAATTACTGTGTTTGGGATGTCGTCTCCTAGTCAGTGGTTTGCTTTCTTGCCCTTTTAATTATGTCTTCTAACAAACAGATATTCCTGATTTTATTTTATTCAGATATTCCTGAATCCCAAAATACTGTTCTTTTCTTTCATGGTTAGTGCGTCTTATGTTCTGTTTAATTTTGACCTAGGCCAAGTTCATAAAGATGTTCTCCCATGTTTTTTCTAAGGCTTGACTGTGTCAGCATTCACATTTAGATCTATGATCCAGCTTAAATTAATGTTTTGTGTATGGTGTGAGGTAGGGGTCATGGTTCCTTTTTCCCACATGAACATCCCATTAGCCAACACAGTTTAATGCAAAGACCTTTCCCCACTGAACTGCAGTGGAGCCCCATTATAAACCCAGTGATCATATATGACCAAGTGATCGTATGCATGTGGGTCGGTTTCTAGACCCTCCATTCTACTGCACTGGTCTATTTGTCTGCCCTTGTACCAATATCTATAGCTCTATATTAGACTAGGTTTTGTGCTTTTTTTATAAAAGAAGTTTCTTTAAAAATTATTTATTTTGACTGTACTGGGTCTTTGTTGCTGTGTGCAGGCTTTCTCTAGTTGCGATGAATGGGGGCTACTCTCCAGTTGCAGTGGGTGGGCTTCTCACTGCTGGCTTCTCCTGGCTTGAGGGCTCAATAGTTGTGGTA
Organism: Neotragus pygmaeus; assembly: GCA_006410875.1. NCBI lineage: Eukaryota > Metazoa > Chordata > Mammalia > Artiodactyla > Bovidae > Neotragus > Neotragus pygmaeus. The sequence continues at coordinate 149,135 of SJYV01025930.1, read as the reverse complement.
CATAGGTTTATCTCCCAGAGGCATGTGGGATCTTACCAGACCAGAGATGGAACCCATTCTCCCTGCATTCGCAGGTGGATTCTTAACTACTGGACCACCAGGGAAGTCCCTATACTAAGTCTTGATACTGTGTACTGTAAGTCCTCAGGCTTTGTTCTTCTTCGAAATGATTTTGTCTATTTCAAGGTTTTCTGTTTATGTTTTACAATCAGTTTGCCTCTCTTCTCCCTCTCCAAAAAGCCTGCTGGGATTCTGATTGAGATGGCAAACTATTAATCTATTTGGGAAAAACAGACATCTTAATAATATTTAAGTCTTTCAATCTATGAACATAGAAAATCCCTAATTTTAGGTTTTCTTAATTGTTTTATAGTTTTCAGTGTAGAGGTCATGAAATTTTTTTGCTAGATTTATTCTTATATATTGGATATTTTTATGGCATTTCAAATTTTTACTTTTGATTTGAGTGTTACTTAGTAAGTAGAAATATAACTGATCCTTTTTGTGTATTGATCTTGTGTCCATAAAACTGAAGTTCATATATTTTTTCTAACAGTTCTATCGTAGATTCCTTTGGATTTTCAATATATACAATCATGTCAATTATGAATAATGACCAAATACATTTATCTTTTCCTTTTCTAATCTTGATGTTTTTTCTTTCTTTCATTTGCCCTATTGCACTAGCACCTACTTTATTAAAAAAAAAAAAAAAAAAAAAGCAACCATCAACCAGGATAGGTTACCCCTGAGGAGTGGAAGTGAGGTTTATATTTTACTTACTTTTGTATTACTTATGTGATTTTAGTGTTTTACTTTTATAATTCTATAAGTGATCTTTTTAAATGAGAGGAGAGCAATACATATCAGTTAACAAATTCTAAGCAGTTGAAATTCACAAAATAAGCAGTTCCTTAATCCCACTGTCATATATTTCCAGCTATCCTCTAGTCAGACAAAAATGGTATCCTTTTTTTTTTAAGCATCTTATCATAACTCTCCTGTGCACATTGATTTTTTTCCCACATAGAAATACACTGTAAAACATACAGGAAGTTCAACAAACTCCAAGTCAGATTAATTCAGAAACCCACATCAAGACACATTATAATCAAACTTTCAAAAAACAAAAAGCATCTTGAAATCAGCAAGAGAGAAGCAAATCATCACACACACGGGATCCTCAAAAAGATTATCAGCAGACTCCTCACCAGAAACTTTGGAGACCAGAAAAGAGTAGGCTGACATGTTCAGAGTGCTCAAAGAGAGGAACTATCAGCCATGAGTCCTAAAACCAGCAAAACTGTCCGTCAAGCCTTAAGGAGAAATCTTGTGTTTAATGTGATGTACAGTTCAAAAAAAGTTTTTCATGGGCTGACCAAATCCATTGACTTGAAATGTTATTTTTGTCACATTAACAAATCCCTTCCTATATAAATAATATAAATATATACTTGTTCCTGGATCCTATATTATGTTTTATTGACTTATGATTCTATTTTTGTGCTGTCCCACCCTGCTATATACATAGCTTAATAATAATGGAAGATTATGTTCAAGAATGCAAGTTCAGTTGGGAAGAAGGTGGGGAAGGGATAGTTAGGGAGTCTGAGATGGACATGTACGCACCACTATGTTTACAATGGATAACCATCAAGGATCTACTATACAGCACAGGGAACTCTGTTCAATGTTATGTGCCAGTCTGGATGGGAGCGGGGTTTGGGGGAGAATGGATACATGTATATGTACGGCTGAGTCCCTTTGCTTTTCACCTGAAATTACCACAACACTGTTAATCGGCTATACCCCAATACAAAGTGAAAAGTTTACAGTCTGGAAAAAAAAAGTTATGAAAATCTAAATAAAGTATGCTGCTGCTGCTGCTGCTGCTGCTGCTGCTAAGTCTCTTCAGTCGTGTCCGACTCTGTGCAATCCCATGGATGGCAGCCCACCAGGCTCCCCTGTCCCTGGGATTCTCCAGGCAAGAACACTGGAATGGGTTGCCATCTCCTTCTCCAATGCATGAAAATGAAAAATGAAAGTGAAGTTGCTCAGTCATGTCTGACTCTTAATGACCCCATGGACTGCAGCCTACCAGGCTCTTTTGTCCATGGGATTTTCCAGGCAAGAGTCCTGGAGTGGGGTGCCGTTGCCTTCTCTGAAATAAAGTATAAATTTAGTCAATTAAAAAAAAATGCAAGTTCTTGCCACAACAAAGACCCTAAGCAACCAAAAAAGAAAAAAAAAAAAGACTGCAAGTTCGGTTTGAAGTTAGGAAATCCACAAGTGCAGCTCACAGTTTAAAGGCAAGATCAGTCACGGCACTCCCTCCCGTGGCTTCACACACACACTGAGATACGTCGCGACCAGGGCTCAAGCCCCTCTGACCTTGCCTCCTGACCCCGTGGTGAGGCCACTTGCTCACCGACTGTGCTCTGGCAACCGGCAAGGAAGTCCACTCTGGCCTCGTCCTGCCTGCTAGTCTCCTGGTTCTCTGCATGACTCTCTCCCACCTTTCAGATCTCTGGCCACTGGGACTCCCCCTGCCCTCTCCCCGGACCCTGACCCTCTCCATCATGCGCACGGTTTATTTTATTCAGGCACTAACTGCCATCAGAACTGCCCTGCTTAGTCACGTGTTTTCTTCTTGTGCCATTATCCTCCACCCCCACCACACTGACAAGGTAAGGACTTGGTCTAATTGTTCACCGTTACATCGCCAGTGCCTGCAGCACACATCAGGCCCCCAGTAAACATCTGCTGGCTGGATGAATGACTGGAAGGATAATAAATCGTGCGATTAAATCAATGCCGCTAAAAAGTCATTTGCTCATTTAACAGACAAGCCTAAAAGTTTTATAAAATGTGGAAACATACCTTACGAGGCAGGTAGATTGTACAGCACAAATCTTATTGTCAGTGAAACCATGGATTTTAGTCCAGTTCAACTGCTTCCTGGTCATGCATCCCTGGGCAAAGTTGTTGAACCTCTCTGAACCTCTATGTTCTCCTCTATAAAATGGGAGAAACAATGGTAATGAGAATTGTTACAGAACCTAAGGAAGTGATGTGAGTCCAGTGCTTAACAGAAGGTCAGGAACACAGTGAACCTTCAACAAGTATTATACAGTGTTAACCTGAATGGCAAGAAATAATGAGGAATTGAAGGAATCTTTTCCCAAGAGGAGAACGAATTAGAAACTGGTCATAGGGACTTCCTTGGCAGTCCAGCAGTTAAGATTCCACTGCACGGGTTCCATCCCCACTCGGGGCACTAAGATCGCGCATGCCACTCGGTGTGCCCAAGAAGTTTAAAAGTAAATAGAAACGTTTAGTTGAAAAGAAATAAAAGAAACCAGTCAAAAACATCAGGTCTAACAGTTTGGGCTAGAACTCCTCCTGGGAGAGTCAGGAGTCGGACAAGGATGCCTGCAACAACTGCTGTCTGAGGTTTGGCCATGCAGAGAAAGTGTTCAAAATCAGAGTTGTTTTTAGAGAAGAGATGAAATTATTGTATTGCAGTCATTCAATAGCCTGAAGAGAGGGGTTTTTTTTCCTTCTGGTTTATAATTCATTTATTTTTGGCTGTGCTGGGTCTTTGTTGCTGCCTGGGCTCTTCTCTAGTTGCGGTGAGAAAGGGCTGCTCTCCAACTGTGGCTTCTCACTGCGGTGGCTTCTCTTGTTGCAGAGCAAGGGCTCACAGGGCTCACAGGCTTTAGTAGTTGCAGCACAATCATCCAGTAGTTGTGACTCACAAAAGGGTCAGGAGGCCAGGTCTGAGAAGCTCCAGAGCACAGCTCAACAGCTATGGGCACATGCGCATAGCTGCTCCTCGGCATGTGGGATCCTCCCAGTTTTACGGATGGAACCCGTGTTTCCTGCATTGGCAGGCGGATTCTTTACCCCTGAGCCACCAGGGAAGCCCTTCAAAAGCCTAAAGAGAGTTAACTGAGAAATGACGAAAACTCCTGGGAATACTTAACACCTGGATGGGATAATGAGACTAAAATACACGAAAACTGTCATCTTTGACACCAAACAAATTCATAACAACAACAAGAATTATTTAAAAATACTCGACACAAAGAAGAAACGGGCAAGATCTAGATAAAGAAAACTATAGTTTAGCAAAGGATCTAAAGGAAAACCTCAATAACAGCTCCATTAATCCATGCACATTAACACAACTTAAACCAGTATCGTAGCCAGTTTCTTTTCCCCTTGGTTCTTAACATTTAGAAAAATGAAATAAAAGAGCTAGAAGGGACCTGGAGAAGTAGAGGGAGTGTGGCCTTGCCCTGGCCTATTTCTGAAGTCCCAATGTAGTTCAGCCCAGTTGGACACTGTCTGTCTCAAGTTGGCTGCACTAACTCTTCGGTGTCAACATGAACTGAATGCTTGGAAAATACTGTTTTACATATTGCCAAGCTTCTTTTGCGCTTCCCAAGTGGCTCAGTGGTAGAGAATCTGTCTGCCAATGGAGGAGACTCAAGAGACTCAGATTTGATTTGTGGGCTGGGAAGATCCCCTGGAGGAGGAAATGGCAACCCACTCCAGTATTCTTGCCTGGAGAATCCTATGGACCAAGGAACCTGGCAGGCTCCAGTCTGCTGGGTCACAAAGAGTTGGATGCAACTGAACACACACACAAACTTCTTTCAGTATTTTCCAGGTAGAAAGATCCATCCCAAATACAATGCCTGGGAACCCCAATTCAAATCCAAGGTAGAGGAGTATGTTGGATCCTGGGGGCTATAGCCAGTGGATCTCTCTTAAATGAAACCTATCAGGACCCAGAGAGCTCCAGGGCTGGAGGGTATGGGTCAACCACTGCCTCTGCCACCCAAGGCAGCAGGTGTAGCCTTTGCCCAGCATCGTGTCCTATTTTCTCTCCTAGGCCCGTGGACAAAGGATGGCCGACCCCTGCCTGCTGAGTGCCTGGGGCCCTGTTGGAGGGGCTGCCGAGGGCTGGACACCCTGCCCACTGCAGGTGAGGAGGGGGTCCTCCGGTGCCCGCCTTGGTTGAGGGAGGGACACACGGGGGCGGCCAGCTTTGGCCATGGGATCCACTCCAGTCCCCAGGGAGGAAAGGGAATGTGGGCGGGTGGGTCTTTGCGTCTCACCGCCCACATTGCTGTTCCCGGCAGAAAACATGTGGTTCAGGAGGAGCCCCTGTGCTTCCCGGAGACACAGGACACGAAAGTCGCTGAGTGGCTGCTCTGAAAATCAGTTCTCCCCTCCCTTTCCTCTCCTCCTTCCTTCTCTTTTTAAATTAGCAGACTTTAGTTTTTAGANGCTGTTCCCGGCAGAAAACATGTGGTTCAGGAGGAGCCCCTGTGCTTCCCGGAGACACAGGACACGAAAGTCGCTGAGTGGCTGCCCTGAAAATCAGTTCTCCCCTCCCTTTCCTCTCCTTCTTCCTTCTCTTTTTAAATTAGCAGACTTTAGTTTTTAGATCAGATTTAGATTCATAAAAGAACTGAGTGGGAAAGACAGAGATTTCCTCCTCCCTGCCTACACACACCCACCCCACCAGAGGGGCACGTGGGTTACAATCGGTCACCCACACCGACACGTCACAGTCACCCAGAGTCCAGACCCAGCATCAGCGTCACCCCCAGTGCTGTTCCTTCTACGGCTTTGGATGAGCAGACACATACCGCGGCAGTATCACAGAGTCGCTTCCGTGCCTCGGCAATCCTCCGTGCTCCGCGAGTTTGTCCTTCCCAGAGCCCTGCCAGCCACTGTCTGGTCACTATCTCCGTGGCTCTGCCTTTTCCAGAAGGCCATGGGGCTGGAACTGTACCGTCCGCAGCCTCTCCCCATCGGCCTCTTCCTCCCTTCCCTTCTCGCCAGTGGACATGTTCCTAATGAGCCCCGTTTCCAGGTTACAAATGAGGACACCACGGCACAGAGAGCTCAGGCGGCCCGTCCAGTGTCGCACAGACGGTAAGTGGCAGAGCTCAGATTCCAGCCCGGGGCCCCCTGCCCCTGGTGATGCTCCTGGCAGCAGGGCCTACTGTGGCCACCCAGGAACAAACCGCACCCCCCCAAATCCGTCCTGGAGGCCAGACCGAGGGCCTGCTGCCTGCCATCTGGGGAGGGAGAGAGAGTGGGCCTTCATCCCACCCGGGCCTGGAGGCTCGGTCTCTGTCCCAGGCCACTGGGCCGGACGACAGAGGCCACAGGCCCAGGCCTCTCTCCACAGCCCCTGGCCGCAGTCCCCGACTCCATGAGGAAGCAGGACTTGCGCCCAGGTGGGGAGACTGGCCAGGGCCACGCCGCCAGCTCCCCGGCCGAGCAGGTGAAAGCCCTGGTGGACCTGCTGGCCGGGAAAGGCGGTCAGGGCTCCCAGGCCCCGCAGCCCCCCAGCAGGACGCCAGAATGCCCGCTGAAGCCCCATGGCAATGGTAGGCCCATGGATGGGTATCCCCAGGCCTTTTCCCCCTCCCCTTTCTCCCTCCCCTCTCCCACCCTCCTCCATGGCCTCTGTCNATTTTTAAAATTCTCAGAGTTCATGCTTGTAGAATATGAAAAATTATTCTCATACTTGTTCTTTGATACCATTCAGTTAGAACACAGTGAAAGCATAGAATATACATTTTTCTCTCCCTCCCCTCTCCCACCCTCCTCCATGGCCTCTGTCCCACAGACTTGAGGATACAGAGGCACCGGGAGGCCCTGCTGAACAGGACCACGGTCAGCCCCGAGCTGGGCAGCCCCTCCCCAAGGCTGACTAGCCTCCTGCTGGTGGAGGGCCTGACAGACCTGCAGCTGAGGGAGCATGACTTCACGCAGGTGGAGGCCACGCGCGGGGGCTGGTGCTCGGCCAAGACCATTGCCCTGGACAGGCTCTTCCTGCCCCTGACGCGTGTGTCCATCCCCCCCCGCATCTCCATCACCATCGGGGTCGCTGGAGTGGGCAAGACCACCCTGGTGAGGAACTTCGTCCACCTCTGGGCCCGGGGGCAGGTGGGCAAGGACTTCTCGCTGGTACTGCCCCTGACCTTCCGGGATCTCAACACCCACGAGAAGCTGTCTGCAGACAGACTCCTCCGCTCTGTCTTCCCGCACGCTGGGGAGGCGGGCCTGGCATCAGAGGCGCTGAGCAAAGTTCTTCTGGTCCTGGATGGCCTGGACGAGTGTAAGACACCCCTGGACTTCTCCAACACTGTGGCCTGCACGGACCCCAAGAAGGAGATCCAGGTGGACCACCTGATCACCAACATCATCCGGGGCAACCTCTTCCCGGAAGTGTCTGTCTGGATCACCTCCCGTCCCGGCGCAGCTGGCCAGATTCCTGGGGGCCTGGTGGACAGGATGACCGAGATCCGGGGCTTCAGCGAGGAGGAGATCAAGACCTGTCTGGAGCAGATGTTCCCCGAGGACCCTATCCTCACGGGCTGGGTCCTGAGCCAGGTGCAGGCTGACCGGACCCTGTATCTCATGTGCACCGTCCCGGCCTTCTGCCGGCTGGCGGGGGCAGCGCTGGGCCACCTGCACCGCAAGAGGCCGGGGCCCCCGGACACCGAGCTGTGGCCCCCGAGGACCCTGTGTGAGCTCTACTCGTGGTACTTCAGGATGGCCCTTGGCGGAGAGGGGCAGGAGAAGGCCAAGACGAGCCCCCGCATCGAGCAGCTGGCCCATGGCGGCCGCAAGCTGGTGGGCACACTGGGCCGGCTGGCCTTCCACGGACTGGTCAGGAAGAAGTATGTGTTCTACGAGCCTGACCTGAAGGTGCTGGGCGTGGACCTCACACTGCTACAGACGGCCCTGTGTGGCCGCTTTCTGCAGCGGGAGGAGACGCTGGCCTCTGCAGCTGCCTACTGCTTCACCCACCTGTCCCTGCAGGAGTTCGTGGCGGCCGCGTACTACTGCAGCGCCTCCAAGAGGGCCATCTTTGACCTTTTCACCGAGGGCGGCGTGTCCTGGCCCCGGCTGGGCTTCCTCACACACTTCCGAAGCGCGGCCCAGCGGGCCATGCAGGCCGAGGACGGGCGGCTCGACGTCTTCCTGCGATTCCTCTCAGGCCTCTTGTCCCCGAGGGTCAGCGCTCTGCTGGCCGGCTCCCTGCTGACCCAGGGCGAGCACCAGGGCTACCGGGCCCAGGTGGCTGAGCTCCTGCAGGGCTGTCTGCGCCCCGACGTGGCGGTCTGCGCCCGGGCCGTCAACGTCCTGCACTGCCTGCGCGAGCTGCAGCACACTGAGCTGGCCCGCAGCGTGGAGGATGCCATGGCCAGCGGGAGCCTGGCAAGGCTGACCAGCCCCCCGCACCGCGCCGCCCTGGCCTACCTCCTGCAGGTGTCCGACGTCTGTGCCCAGGAGGCGCCCCTGCCCCTGTGCCTCAGCCCGGGTGTCCTCCAGAGCCTGCTGCCCCAGCTGCTCTACTGCCGGAGCCTGAGGTGGGCGCTGGGG
>SJYV01025930.1:110301-140540 GCA_006410875.1 Neotragus pygmaeus | reverse complement strand
AGGGGCAGCGCAGGGGGGCGGGAGGAGGGTACAGTGAGGACTGGGCGGGCTCCTCCCGCCCCCCTGTGTCCTGTCCTGGGGCCCCTGTCACCAGGGACCACGACCCAGGCGGCTTCAAAGGACAGAAACTGCTTCTCTCCTGGTTGTGGAGACTGGAGTCTAAGAGGACATCGTCAGCAGGGCCATGCTCCCTGGGAAACCTGTAGGGACGGTCCTTGGGTCATTCCTGGCCTTCCCAGCCTGCGGTGTCTGCCGGCAGTCCTTGGCTTGCAGACCCAGGCTCTGCCTCTGAGGTCACACAGCTGTCTCCTCTTTGTCTGTCTTCTCGTCGATCTCTCTCTCTCATGGGGACACTGGTCCTCACGCTGGGTTACAGACCACCTCCACTATGACCTCATCCTCATTCGTTATCTGCAACGACCCTATTTCCAAAGAAGGTTGCATTCCTGAGGCATGGGGGTGGGGGGTTGTAAACACCCATATATCTTACAGGGGGACACCACTCGACCCACAACACCCCGTATAGCACCCTAGTGCTGACAGAGGCCACGCCCATTCATCCACCCTCAGTCTGTCGTCTTCTGCCCACTCTCTGGACTTCGGTGGCGGGGAGGGGAAGGCTTTAGGACCAGGGCCACTGGGGACCTCAGAGTAGCTTCTACAGTCCTTAAAGGAGGGCAGCTGGTGTCCGACCGACACACACAGTGTGAGGGCTGCAGGGAAGACAGCCCTGCGGGTCAGAAGCCCACGGTTTATGCCACTGAGCCTCCCAAGTCGCCTGGTGGGAGAACTCTGAGCACGTGGGTGTCCTGGCACAGATCTCTGAGCCGCTCGGTGGAGGCTTCACTGGGATGGAGGGGGGGTGGCAGAGGGTCTCAGCCTAGGTGTCTGAGCTTAGCCCCCACTCCGGTGCCAGGGGCCTCATCCCACCTGCCCATGGGCAGCGGTAGGACCACTCACTACTGCTGTTCCTCCTGACCAGGCTGGACACCAACCAGTTCCAGGACCCCGTGATGGAGCTGCTGGGCAGCGTGCTGAGTGGGAAAGACTGTCGCATTCAGAGGATCAGGTAACAGACCCAGGAGACCCCACGCAGGGTGCTTGCCTGTCTCTCAGGGTCTGGGGCTCTTATCACATCCTCCTTTCTGCTCAAGTGGCCTGCGATACTTTCCAAGAGAGGTATCTTCAGGGCGTGTAGCTCAAGGTGCAGACCGCTTGTTTCCACCCATTCCAGAAAGTTCCAGAGGCCCAGGTACCTCACTTGTAAGAAGAGAAAAAGGATATGGCAAGAGTCAGATGCTACCGTAGATACATTTTTCCCAATACTGTATGCGCAGATATACTGCCAGGCCTGATTCACTCTACATTCCTCTCAGATTTTGCCCTCAGATGGTATTCTGAGCACAGGATTACATCTTAAAAAAAAAAAAAAAAATCCAAACTTTTAAATTAAAAAATTCATATTGATTAAAACAATTTTAAACATCTCCTCTTTACTATTCTGATTAATGACAGTTTATATACTAACTGCAGAGCAGATCTATATGCTCATGAAATCTCTCCTATAAATAACATAGCCAAGTCTGAATAACACCTGATTTGAATCGATGTGATGACCAGCAGCTGGCTTTGGGAGAACTAGGGAAGTGAATTTAGAGAAAATAAGACTCAGAGAGTAACTTTTCATAAGCCTGATATAAGCTTCCAGCTTTTGAAATCATCTTTATCTGAAAAGACAGAAATATAGACTGAGTCCAAACTAAAAGTAAGTCATTGAGGATGGTGGTCAGAGCGGCGAGTTCTGTCTGACCTTCGATCTCTGTGTGACAGGTGTGACCTTTGTGTCTGAGGAGGGTAAACAGTAGGGGTTCAGGGGTTCCCTGGACCACTCCTCAGTGTGTTCAGGGGACACCCTTTCCAGGTAGATAGAGATGTACATTTTGTTAAAGTCAGCTTCATAGCTCAACCATTTTCCTTTCTTGCTTTAGAGAAAGGACGGGGGCCACGGGCGTGCTGGAGCCACAAGTTCATTAGAGCCACCAGGTCATGAGAGCTGACTTAACATTTCCAGGAATTTTTACATGTTGACAGTGCTAGAAATTGGCCACAGTGGGAGTATTTACACCATGGAAATTAGCCAACGCAACAAATCAGGCCTTTTGTCATTTTGCTTTTTCCCGAGAGCTGGTTCTCCAGCACAGCCCTGGCTGGAAGCCACGCAGTCGTCTGCAGTAACTGCCCATCCTCCCTGGGGCACTGTTTGTGTAGAAGCTGTTGCACTCGATTCTGGTCAAACTTCTCCCTGGGGCCCTCTGCTGGGCTTCCCAGGTGGTGCTAGTGATAAAGAACCCGCCTGCAGGTGCAGGAAACATGAGACAAAGTTTCGATACCTGGGTCGAGAAGATCCCCTGGGGGAGGGCATGGCCACCCGCTCCAGGATTCTTGCCTGGAGGATCCCATGGACAGAGGAGCCTGGCGGGCTGCAGTCCATAGGGCTGCGAAGAGGCGGACACGACTGAAGTGACGGAGCACCCACACACGGGACTCTCTGCTAATGTGAGGGAAAGGCCACCCACTCTGGCCCTACCATGCCCATCTGCTGGGCCTGGCTCATCTGCGTCCAGGCCCTGATGATGCTATGGTGCCTGACGGGTTTGCATCACAGGCCTGGAGCTGTGGAAGAGGTGATGAGGTTACAGACCCGCATTAAGCACCCTCTCCTTCTCTTCGGGCAGCTTGGCTGAGAATCACATCAGTAACAAAGGGGCCAAAGCTCTGGCCAGATCCCTCCTCGTCAACAGAAGCCTGACCACTCTGGAGTAAGTAGGACCCTCACTACTGGGGTGGGGGGAGCCTCTGAGCCGTCGTCTGAAGCCCCCTAGGCAACACTCTCCCCAGGGTGGGCCAGAAGGACAGCTGAGCCAGCCAAGTCTTGGCTCCTGCTCAGCTGCTGGGACTCGCTCACGGAAGCACCAGAATATCGGCCTTGAACCTGGTGTTATCATCTCCTCTCCACACTCAGCCCAAGCCCACTAGTCCATCATACCCTGCTTTCTTCCCCGCTTCGTGTGGGGCCATCATAGGGAATGCCTTCCTCATTTGCCTAAACAAAGATCTCTGCCCCAGTCCCACCAAACGGGGCTTTCCTTGTGGCTCAGACAGTAAACAATCCACCTGCAGTGCAGGAGACCCAGGTTCAATCCCTGAGTCAGGAAGATTCTCTGGAGAAGGGAATGGCAACCCACTCCAGTATTCTTGCCTGGGGAATCCCATGGACAGAGGAGCCCGGCGGGCCGCAGTCCACGGGTCACAAAGAGTCAGACCCGACTGAGCAACTAACACAACAAGCCTGGCACGTTCTCTTCGAGGAGCGTGGATTTAAAAGATCTGAGTAACTTCTGTTCTGCCTTCCCTCCCTGGGAACTGGATAACTGGTCCTTTCTCTTCCCCCGCCAGTCTCCGCAGTAACTCCATCGGACCTCAGGGGGCCAAGGCGCTGGCAGATGCTCTGAAGATTAATCGCACCCTGGCCTCTCTGAGGTACGTGTCACCTGCTTGCTGCCTCTCTGCCCCCAGGAGGTGGCTCAGAAAAGCATCTCCTCAGGTGCCACCCATGCAGCGGGAGGGAATTCCCAACAGCAGCCCCAAGATACTGGCTCCCATCCAGTGGATGCCAGGGCATCCTGTGTGCTGAGCAAGTTTCTAAGTCCAGCTCTTCACCACACCTGTGCTCAGGGTCTGAACGGGGGAGGGAGGAGAAAATGGGCAGAGGTACAAGGAGGTCTGACAGGCAAAACAGTCTACAAGGAAAAGTTCTTGTCTCCATGAGTGGGAGGTCCCCAAGGCCATGACATCAGGGTGATCCCTGAGGTGTCTTCCNGCTCAGGGTCTGAACGGGGGAGGGAGGAGAAAATGGGCAGAGGTACAAGGAGGTCTGACAGGCAAAACAGTCTACAAGGAAAAGTTCTTGTCTCCATGAGTGGGAGGTCCCCAAGGCCATGACATCAGGGTGATCCCTGAGGTGTCTTCCAAGACACTGAAATCCCATCTTCCAGATGCTTCCCATGGTTTGCTGAGGTTTGCTGGGCTCCTTTAAGAGGCCAGTGGCTGTACCCATCCTTAGTTGATGGATACAATCCGTTGATGCCTACTGTCGGTTTGTTTTGCTCGTTTCCTTCTTTTTACTGAGGCAAAATTCACATAAAATTTACCATTTGGAGTGTACAGTTCAAATGTAGTAAATGTACAGTGTACATTTAGTACAGTCACAGTTATGCAACCAACACCTCGATCTAGTTCCTAAGTATTTACATCCCCCCAAAAGGAGTCCCTCTACCCATCAGCAATCACTTCCCATGGCCCACTCTCCCCTCAGCCCCTGGCAACTACCAATCTGCTTTCTGTCAGAAGCTTTCGTGTAAACGGAATCAAACAGTAAGACTTTTGGTTCCTATCTTCTCACCCCCAGTGGAATGTTTTCAAGGTTCATCCATGTCGAGGCATGTGTATTTCATTCCATTTTAAGGCTAATATTCTATTACATGGACCACGATTTGTTTATCCATTTGCCAGCTGTTGGTCACGGGTTGTTTCCACCTATTGGCTATTGTGCTGTACATATTTGTGTACATGCATTTGAGGACCTTTTTCTCAGGTCTTCTGGGTGGATACATAGCAGTGGGATCTGCTGGGTCACAGGTGACCCTGTGTTTAACCTTTTGAGGAAACAGCCCGGCCTGCTTTCCTCAGAGGCCATACCGTCTAATATTCCTACCAGCAACCAGGATGAGGGCTCCAATTTCTCCACGTCCTCACCAACACCTGGCTGCTATGTTTCAGCTGTAATTCAGACTATTTATGACCTTGTGGTCCAGTTATCAGGGGCTCTTTGTCCACAGCCAGCAGGCAGGTGCCTGGAGAACCCAGGGAGAAAGCCTGAGGCCAGAGCAGCGGTGGGAAGGGCCAGCTCCCCCACTGCCTGGGTGTGTGGGGTGAAGGCCCGCCAGGCACCCTCCTGAGCTCCACCAGTGATGCCTCTCCTTACCTCCACAGCCTCCAGAGCAACAGGATCAGGGACGACGGTGCCAGGTCCATGGCTGAGGCCTTGGCCACCAACCGGACCCTCTCCGTGCTGCAGTGAGTGGGCATGCTGGCTGGCAGAGAATGGTTTTCTCTCCTCTATTCTCCTCCCCCAAGGGCCTCTCTGTTTCCTGCACAGAGGGGTGGATAGGACAAGGCCCAGAGGCTTTCTGAGCCATCTGCATGGCCCCTGGAAAACCTGACATCCACTGCTTTTCTGGAGAATGGGTGTTGGGGGAATAATTACAAACAGAGCCTAGAGAATTTCCCATCTCCCACCAAGATGGGAAATCCTCTCCACGATGCAGAAAAGTACGAAACAGCTTAGTTACTGGAGTAAGCACTCAGCTAGCCTGCAGTGAGCATCTCAGGTGATCCGCCAGTGGGATGGCAAAGACAGAAAGGAATATTACCCTTTCCTGCAGCTGAGCAGACACAACCCTTTACATGTGGGTTTTCCAGAAAGACCATAGCTTGTCCTCATACAAGAGAACTGGAATAGCACCGTTTGTCATACTTAGTTTATCCTAAATTTGCCTGTCGTCCAGGAGGGGGAGCCATCTGTGCCTGCCTCCTGCCTTCATGCCGAGGAAAATGAAAACTCCTGTCTTTATGACAAGCAGGCACTTACAGCCAGAGCAGGTGTTCCCTTCCTTGATGCGCAGGGTTCAAAGAGATGGCACAGAGGCCCTTACCAAAGACATTCCTAGGCTGTAAGTCTGGCAAGAGGCTAACTTCTATTAATAGCTTTTAAAAAGATTTACATACTCTCAAAGGGACAGGGAAAGGATTTATAATCCCTAGTTTCCTCAAGGAAATACTCCACGGGAGGGGAGGGTTTTTTCTCCCCCTGCTCTTTTGGGACCAAGGAAAGTTCCATTTTGTTTAGATTGTAGTTAGCCTCACACAGATGAGGTCCTGGCCTGCCTGTCCTTCTAGGATGAACACAGGGGTCCTCCTGTAGTGTCTTCCTCCTCCAGAGTAAGTGTAAGAGGAAGTAGCTTCTGCAGACGAGGAGCCTAAGCCAGGGTCTGCCCTCAGGAGGACTGTAGGGTTGGGGGGTGAAGGCTGCTGGTTGGTCTGAATGGAGGCAGACTCCTTAGTGCCGAGAAGGCTGGTCAGGTGAGGGGCCGGTGGGACTTGTATGTAGAAGTCTTCAGAAAGTCCCCAGTTTGGAAGTTGATGGATATTAACGGTGTCTGTTGGTCACTGCTTTCTGGCCCCTCAAGGGAAGGCCCAGCTGCCCTTGCCTCTTTTTTGTTGTTTAGTTGCTAAGTCGTGTGTTGCTCTTTTGTGACCCCATAGACTATAGCCCACCGGGCTCCTCTGTCCATGGGATTCTCCAGGCAAGAATACTGGAGTGGGTTGCTATGCCCTTCTCCAGGGGATCTTCCCGACCCAGGGATCACACCCGCCTCCTTGCATTAAGCCCCCACCAGTAGCCTCTTCCTCTTCACATCAGTCTATTAGCAACATTTTGGCAACAATCCAAGGACCCCTCCCCCATGCTGCGATAAACTTGAACCAGACTATCCTTGGCCTGGGAATGCCTGTGGCCAGCTTTACCGAAGGACCCTTCTCCTTCAGCCTGCAGAAGAACGCCATCGGGCCAGTGGGAACTCAGCAGATGGCAGATGCCCTGAAGCAAAACAGGAGTCTGAAGGAGCTCATGTGAGAAATGCAGAAGGGCCAGACTGGTACCCTTCGTGCCTGGCACAATGCCGAGCTTATCACAGATATTTGTGAGCATGGGGTGGGTAGATGGATGGACGGATGGATGGCTGAATGGGTGGATGGATGAGTCAGTAAATGGATGGATGGATGAATGAGTGGGTAAGCGGATGGATGAGTAAATGAATGATTGAATGCACGGGTACTAGATAGCCGGTTTTGGACTCCAAATCCCTGAGCCAGGAGAATGGATATCCAGATTCCCAGGAAGGAATGAGGTCCAACTGTCTCAGGCTCACCTTTACTGACATCCCAGCCACATTCATACAAAGATCACAGATGCCTCTTGCTGAAGGGCTGGCCTTGTCCCCGTCAAGGAGTCAAGGACACTGCTACCTTGATCTCTTACAAAGGCCACCTGCCAGCCGGCCTCAGGCAGAAGAAACTGTGTACTGGGCACCCTTGAGACCAGAGACAGCCCTTCCCTGGAGGGCTCCCAGACTCTGACCCCTCCTGACCTCACCCCGCCCAGCTGCTCCACCCATGTCCCTTCTCTTGCAGGTTCTCCAGTAACAGCATTGGCGATGGAGGCGCCAAGGCCCTGGCGGAGGCCCTGATGGTGAACCAGGGCCTGAAGAGCCTGGAGTGAGTCCCCAGGGGGTGGCTGTGGGCAGAGGATGACTCCCTGCCCAGGTTCCCTGGCCAGCAGGGGGGCGAGTCCTGGTGGAGGTCAGTCAGAACCCACCAGCCCGCAACCCCAGGCACTTTGTGCTCCGAATGTCTCTCCCTCCAGCTCACCCGGCCAGCTCCCTCTCCCTGGACAGTAGGTTGGTGTTGGTTCTGGAGTTCTCAGAGTGACAAGCACCGAGTGCCCTTTAGGAGCTGGCCTAGGTGGCTGAGGAGGGGGCTGGCTCCGGGGCCCATGGTGGGGAGTGGGGACACCTGGCTGTGCCGCTTTCTCCGGGGGGCTGCAGACACACGTACCCTCAGAAGTCATGTGGAGCCACTCAAATTAAGGCGACGTCTAAACTCTGGCACTGGAGGTGCTGCACCCACCTGCCCTCAGCTGGCAGGGGCTGGACTGAGGGGCACGGGAAAGGAATGAGGAATGAGGAGGGCACGGGGGTGGCACAGGGCCCCCAGCCCCCTGCTGCACTCACTGCCCATGACCCTGGCTGGACTCCCCCCGGGTCCTGAGGTGGCCACGCCCAGGGCACCCTGTCCTCTGTCTGCAGCCTGCAAAGCAACTCAATCAGCGACCCGGGAGTGGCAGCGCTGATGGGGGCCCTCTGTGCCAACCAGACGCTCCTCAGCCTCAAGTAAGCCCTGCCCTTCCCTCCGTTCCTTGGCTGGGGGTCTGAAGGGACTCTAGGATGTGGAGGGAAAGGCTGGAGTTGAGAAGCCCCCACTCCCACCCCGAGGGCCTGGGAGGGGGAAGAGCCATGGTTGGGCAGCCTGGCGCTGGAGCCTGGCCACCTGCAGCCCGCTCACGGGGACGGGGGAGGAAGGCAGCCTCAGCGGGCGGGTCTGCCACCCCCTTCCTAAGGGCAAGCCTGCAGCCACCAAGCACTCCAGCCTGCCCCTCCCCTCACACCTCTGAGGTCCTGGCGTCTTATCCTCTTCCTCCTGGACTGTCTGTCCTCCTGCGGACAGTCCTGGGCAGGGGAACACGTGGCTGGCAAGCCTTGCAAGGGGGCTTCCTGGAGTGGGCTCTTCCCGCCTCCACCCAGGGCCCACCTGGGGTTCCTGGCTTCTAAACAGCNCCAGTGGTGGGAGGTGGGTGCCCTCGCTGCGCTGTGTCACACGCTCCATGCAAGGGCCCCTCCACTGGCCGGAGTGCACGCTGACCCCCTGGGACCAGCCTGGGGGAGCGCTGCAGGAGCTCTGCCCATCCTGGCCAGGATCCCATCCCCAAGGATTCCACCCCCTCTGTCACTCTCCTCGGAGAAGCCCCTTCTTTCTGGAGCTCCAGGACCTCCTGGCTCTGCCCTGGGCCATGTGGTCACTTGTGTGTGTGTCTGCCCAGCCTGCAGTGGAACTTCATCCAGGCCGGCGCTGCCAAGGCCCTGGGACAAGCACTACAGCTCAACACGAGCCTGACCAGCCTCGAGTAAGTGGGGCCTCCAAGGGGGTGGGAGGTGCCCTCAGCACACAGCCTCCTCTGCTCTAGGGCCAGAGAGCATGTTTCCATCTGACTTGGTGTTGTGTGTATATATATATATATATTATTTTTAACAAAATAACAGCTTTGCTGAGATGTAATCCACTCTTTAAGGTGTACAAGTCAATGGTTTCTAGTATATTTACAGAGCTGGGCAACCATCACTAAAATCAATTTTTGAACCCTTCAGTCACCCCATGAAAAACCTCATGCTTATCAGCACTCCTCCCCACTTCCTCCCCAGCTCCCTAGTCCTGACAAACACTGACCTGCAGTCTCTATGGATTTGCTTATTCTGGACATTTCACAAAATTTAAGTCATAGAATATGTGATCTTTCTGACTCACATCTTTCATTTAGTGTAATGGTGTCAAGGTCCATCCACACTGTAGTATGTATCAGGGCNATGTAATCCACTCTTTAAGGTATACAAGTCACTGGTTTCTAGTATATTTACAGAGCTGGGCAACCATCACTAAAATCAATTTTTGAACCCTTCAGTCACCCCATGAAAAACCTCATGCTTATCAGCACTCCTCCCCACTTCCTCCCCAGCTCCCTAGTCCTGACAAACACTGACCTGCAGTCTCTATGGATTTGCTTATTCTGGACATTTCACAAAATTTAAGTCATAGAATATGTGATGTTTCTGACTCACATCTTTCATTTAGTGTAATGGTGTCAAGGTCCATCCACACTGTAGTATGTATCAGGGCGTTGTTCCTTTTTATGAGTAAATAATACTCCACTGTATGGGCAGACATGATGCTTATTCTCTCACACGCTGATGGACATTTGGGCTGTTTCCACTTCTGGGCTATTATTATGAGTACCACTGCTGTGAACGTTAATGCACAAGTTTCTGCGTGTGGATACATGCTTTTAATTCTCTTGTGCATGCCCGGGAGCAGACCTGCTGAATGAGGTGCTCACTCTGTGTTTAACCTTTGAGCTTCACCTGCTTTTCATGCTCCCACAGCTTCCGATATACGTCCTGTCTGGCAGGTCCTTCTGAACATGCTATTCCTCAGGGTCTTATCCTGGGTCATCTTCCCCTGAATGATGTCTCTAGAAGCTCCTCCTCACCCAGGGCTCCAATTCCCTTTGAAGCCTTCTCTCTTGAGCTTCAGACCCTCGTGTCCATTGCCCACTCAACTCCCCCCTGGGTGGACCCGGTTTACCTCCCCCACAAGCCTGCTTCTTGGTTCCTCACCGTGTGAGGTGTTCTGGCCACCAACTGTGCAAGCTAGAAACATCACCATCCTTCTCACTTCCCACCGCCGCTCATCTCCCAAGTCCTGTCGCTTCTCCTCCCAATTCCACCCAGCCCCCTCCACCTACACAGCCGCTGTCCAGGTGGCCAGCGTCCCTCACCTGCCTCACCGCAGTGGCCTCCACATCCAGTCGCTCCTCTCACACTGCTGGCCAAAGATCTTTCCCAGACGTCAATCTATTCCCGTCCTGGACAAGTTTAGCTGGCTGCCCAGTGCCTGCAGAGTGAAGTCCAGCCCTCAGTGTGGTTCCCACAGCCCTGAAGTTCTGTTTCCTCTGCACCCCTGGGGCCTCACTCCANATCTTTCCCAGACGTCAATCTATTCCCGTCCTGGACAAGTTTAGCTGGCTGCCCAGTGCCTGCAGAGTGAAGTCCAGCCCTCAGTGTGGTTCCCACAGCCCTGAAGTTCTGTTTCCTCTGCACCCCTGGGGCCTCACTCCACACCCCAGCAACTTGACCCAACTCCTCTGGGTTCCTTGGATGTGCCAGGCCCACCCCCATCTCTCACCCGCGGGCTTGGTCTAGACCTATTTCTGCTGAGCAGCCTCTGTGACCACGCTGGGGAGGGCACCTCACACTTGGTGACTCTCATCTCACACGTTCCCCCACCTGAGTTCCAAGAGGACAGGATTGGGCTTGCTGGTCCCCAAGGCACTTAAATGTTTGCTAACATTGTCAATGTAAACTGCTCCCTCAAACATGCCAATGTCCAGGGCCTGCCACTTTCCTCCAATGTGGAAGAAAAAGGCGGGGGGTTGGGGGCAGGGGGGAAGCTGTAAAACACTGACCAGCAAGAATGGCTTGAGGACTGAGGGCTTTGATTTGGGGGATGGCTTTGAAAACCACACCAGTTTCTTGTGGACAGTATTTCCATGTGTCCGTTTGTGTTTTGCCTAATGGTCTAGACACAGGCAGACTCCAGACCACTGAGCAGTCTTAGGCGGCTATGGGGCAGTGGCCACACAGGAGGTGCAATGATCCCCAGAGATCATCTACTATGGGGTGTGTGCTCTGATTTAAATCTAGAAGGTCCAAGCTCAGCACGTCCTGCCAGAGCGTTGGCTCAGGTCCCGTGCACCCAGGGGTCAGGCTCTGTGTTCAGTTTACAGGAGAACGCCATTGGGGACGAAGGTGCTTCTGCAGTGGCCAGCGCGCTGAAGGTGAACACAGCCCTCACTGCTCTCTAGTAAGTCCTGATGTGCACAGCTAGCCCTTAGCCATCTTTCCACACTAAACATCCGTTTTTCCCAGGCAGGTGGGTTTGACTTTCTTAATGTTAGTGATTAGGACATCAGACATCTAAAAAGTAAGAACTAGGAGTTCTGGGGGTGTCCCCCAAACTCTCCAGAACACCTGCACTTCCTGTGTCCAGATCTCTGCCTGGCATCAGTGTGGGCAGGAGATGCAGCATTCTCTGGACACACCACAGGCCAACAACTTTTGGCGCTATTTCACCAGTTTCGGCCCTGGGTCAAGGGGGTGGAGATGAAGGGTAAATGTGGATGGAGCTGGGCCAGCGGGTGTGCGGGCTGGGGGCTGCCCATCTGCACTGACCGCGTCTCCTCTTACAGTCTCCAGGTGGCCTCCATTGGTGTTCCGGGGGCCCAGGCACTCGGGGAGGCCCTGGCTGTGAACAGAACCTTGGAGATTCTAGAGTAAGTATTCCAGTCCCTGGCTACAACCTCTTGCTCACTAAGTCAAGCTGTTGGCTCAGTGATCATATATGGAAGGGGGACATGTACGTGTCAACTCCCAGATCACTTCAACGCTTTCAGAGAGATCAAGCAGCCCCGGCCTCTCCAGCCCCGTCACCCTATTTTCCTGGGGGTCACTCGTGGGTCCTCTTCTCCTTGGCCTTGCCCAGACTGAACATGTCCCCAGGCCGTTTAGGGGCCCTGGGGAGGGGGCAGTGGCCACTGACCCTGCCTGTGAGAAGATTCGAGCTCCACCCCGAGCTCTGTGGGGCTCTCAGGTGTGTCTGGTCCTCGCTGCTCCTGCAGGGCTGGGGTTCCAAGCGCACGTGCACCTCCGGGTGGAGGGCTGCCTCTCTGGTCTCTGCCCCTCTCTTTGGAATGAACATGGAGGACGAGGGCTCCAACAGACCCCCAGCTTGGGCTGGCCTCACCCCTCCCCACGTCCTGCTCCCCAGAGCCAGTCCCTGCTCTGTGCCCGGGAGCGAGGGAGGAGCAACCTCACCCCCACAGTTGCTGAGTCCACACTGCCTCCACCCAGGCGCCTACGCTCACCTGAAGGGGTGCCGGGCTCCCCTCTCGGCTGTCATTGTGCCTGAGATTGCGCCTCAGGGTTCCCGCCTTTCTCAACAGCTTAAGAGGAAACACCATCGAGGTGGCTGGAGCCAAAGCCCTGGCGAATGCTCTCAAGGTCAATTCCAGTCTCCGGAGACTCAAGTGAGTGGCTGCACAGATGTACTCGTGCCTCAGGGCAGCCGGCTTCTCTTGTGGATTCCCCCTGTAGCATAATACTTGCTTTCCGCTATAGCTGCTCCCTTCAAAACACAAACAGCTGACACTACGGTCATTATTAGTCAGTACTGTGGATGGGTTTGTTCCCTTTCGTGTTTTTGGTCATACATTCTCTGTGGCACCTGCACGAGACAACCTGGCTGCGTACAGACTTGAGTCTCAGGGTTAAATGCCACTTGGCTGTTGCTATGGCACCTGAGGACCAATGAGGCCCAGACGGGTCCCTCCAAGAGAGTGCTGTGCTGCTTCCTGGGCGTGCCCTTTTGTCCTGAAGGGCTCACTGTGGCATCTCCATCTCTTCTCTGCCTAGTCTTCAAGAGAATTCCTTGGGAATGGAGGGGGCGATATGCGTTGCCACTGCACTGTCTGGAAACCACGGGCTCCGGCACATCAAGTGAGTGGGGCTCAGCGGCACCTGCCCTTTCCACCAGCTTGGGTCACCCTTAGAAGTGCTTCCAGGTCAGGCCCTGCCTCCCCCTCTGAATCTCGGAGCCAGCTGACCCCAGTCCCCCAGTAGCTTTACAGGGAACTTCGTATACAAGGGGGCCATTTGGAGCCTCGTCCATCGGACAGTGGAAGCACGAAAGTTTCACCTGGGTTTAGCGTTTCAGGTAGTGACCACCTGCTCCTTACTGATGAGGACCTTCAGGCCTCCAGCCAGTTCCTCAACCACTGTCCTGATCCTTCTCTTCCAGTCTCCAGGGAAACCACATTGGAGAGTCTGGTGCCAGGATGATCTCGGAGGCTATCAAGACAAACGCTCCCTTGTGTACTGTGGAAATGTGAGCAAAACAAGTTCCTGGTGGATCGGTAGACACACAGCTGAAAGCTTTCCAACAAAAGGACCATTTCTCAAGGGTGCCTTCCTGCAGTCTGGGAATGCTGCTGACCCACAAGAGCGCTGGTCTCCTGCAAGGAGGCAGGAAAGGTGCTGCCAGAGGAGGATACGAGCCCCTCTCCTGGTCCAGGGTCAGTCCAGGCAGGGGAGAGATGGACGCTCCGCTACAGCACGGAGAACAAACAGTCTTCTGCCAAGGGACTCAGGGATGGGTCTCAGAGCTCAGCAAGAAGCCAGTCAGCGCCTATTTATATCCTGGGGTCTTTAACGTGCCCCTACCTTTTCTTATCATGACTGCCCTGGATAAAATCACTCCCTCACTCTGAAATGAATTGCCATCTTCAAGCCCACGAAGAATGTCACTTTGACATCAGTAACAGAGGGAACATCTTTTTTCAGAAAGAAAAGGCCATAGGAGTATGATCTTTAGAGTCATATGGAAAAATTAGGAAAAAAAAATTTGAAGAGAAAGGAAGGCTTTAATTATAGGATTCTGGAGCACAGACAAAACAAGTTCTCCAAGGTTTCTGTCATCTTTCACCCATTACAAAGTCTCTCAAAGGCAGAGATTATGTCCACTGTCACTTGGAATCTGGCATGGTGGTTATCAATAGCATGTTAAATATCGATGTCTTCATACTGTCTTTCTGTATTAGGTTCCCCAAAGCACTTCTGCACCTACAGCTTCCCCATGAGAGCAAGACAACCGAGCTTCCACATGGCATAAACTCCCTCAGATGCCTTTCAGTGTTGGAAGGAAAACTATTCCAAATGAACATCAGGGGTTCTTCAACTACATAACCAAGGAAAATGGTTATGGAAGCTATAATTATCATTTTTAAATTTGAACAGGAACTATTGTTCCAAAATGTTTCTTTTAAAATGAGTATTTGGGCAAGAAACATCATTGGATGATATAACCATGAATGAAATCCTATTAAGGGAGGAAATCATACAGTCTCTGAGTATCACCCCAGAGAGGTATTTACAAAGGCTCCATAAAAATGGAGACATTTTGGGGATTTCCTTGGCATTCCAGAGGTTAAGACTCTGTGCTCCCAATGCAGGGGGTGTGGGTTAGATCTCTGGTTGAGGAAACTAAGATCCCACAAGCTAAAAAAAAAAAAAAAGAATATGCTGGTATTTTTTTTTAATGGAGACATTTTGCAAATGACACCTTGTCAAAGTGATGAAACTCCACATCACTCATGATGGGAAAAATGGACACCCTGTGCCCCTAGTGTGATGGCTGAGAAGGACACATCACTGATGTACTACTACTCCTGCCAAAAGTGTTTATCTGAATCTAATCATGAAGGAATAGTCAGACAAAATCCAAATTGAGGGGTACTCTGGGAAAAACTAGCATGGCCTCTTAAAAATTGTCAACATCATGAAAAAAACAAAAAGGCTGGGACTGTTTCATTATTAAAGAGTCTTAACAACTTAAGAGCTTTGATTGGATCCAAGACTAGAGGGGGAAAAATCAGCTATAAATAACATTATTTGGAAGGCAGGGACATTTGCTCTTACGTCTATAAATCTTCACTAGATTACTGGTTCTGAAAGGTATTGTTTCTGGGTATAGAATTCCAGGATGATAATCTTTTCTTTCAGCACTTTCAAGAGGTTGCTATACTGTCTTCTGGTTTGCACTGTTTCTGGCTGAGTTGAGAAGGTGATGGACAAGAGTCACAGCAGTCAAATGCTGGAGACAGCTGTGCCTCGCAGCAAACTAGCACTGGAGAAACCTCAGGGGCTAAAATGTGCTCTCCAGGGACCTCAATGCAAGCCACACTAGAACTGGAAGGAGAGGCCCCTCCCTCCTTCAAAGTCTCTCAAGCATCCTACTGACCATGCTTAACATGTTGTTGTTCAGTCACCAAGTTGTGTCCAATTCTTTGCAACCCCATAGACTGCAGCATGGCAGACCTCCCTGTCCCTCACCATCTCCCAGAGTTTGCCCAAGTTCATGTCCACTGAATTGGTGATGCCATCCAACCATCTCATCTTCTGTTGCCCTTCTTCTGCCCTCAATCTTTCCCAGCATTGGGGTCTTTTCCAATGAATTGGTTATTCACATCAGATGGCCCAAAGTATTTGGAGCTTCAGCATCAGTCCTTCCAATGAGTATTGAGTGGATTTCTTTTAGGATTGACTAGTTTGATCTCCTTGCTGTCCAAAGGACTCTCAAGAGTCTTCTCCAGCACCAGTTTCAAAGTGTTAATTCTTCAGCGCCCTGCCTTCTTTATGGCCCAACTCTCACACACATACAAGACTACTGAAAAGACCACAGCCTTGACTACTTGGACCTTTGTCAGCAAAGTTATGTCTTTTGTTTTTAATACAGTCTAGGTCTGTCATACCTTTCCTTCCAAGGAGAATGACAAGCAATAGCTTCACCAGCATAGAGCAGACCAGAAGGTGAGTTTGAAGCTGAGGCAATAAATGGATAACCAACACAATGGGACATGGGAGGTCATTTTTGTATTCCATATTGGACAAACATGCCGTGTCTTCAGGGTCAGCACGTTTTCTTCTGCAGTGTCTAATCTGCTCTTATCTCAGTGTGTATGGTTTCCCTCTTGGTTTTTAAACCTCCAGTAGCTCTCAAAGTCTAGAGAATTTCCATCTTCCACATCTCACAGCCTGCTCACGCTTTCCTCTGTTGTCTGAATATACCGAATACAGTCGTAATTGTCTGTCCTTTTCCACTGACTGACTGGCATTTCTGGGTCATTTCTTGACTTTCCTTATACCTGGTAATTTTTGATACCAGACATTGAAAACTTTCTCTTGTTGGGGACTGATGATTTTTATATTCCTTAAAATAGTCTTGAGCTTCATTCTGGGACACAATTACCTAGAAACATTGGACACATCATCTGTGACTTGGGCAGGGTTCCCATGTGAAAGTCCATCAGAAGAAAGAATCACATGAGGGAAACAAATACATTTTTTGTTTTTTAAAATAGAAGTCAGGTCAGATTCAGCTAAACCATAGCTGTAACATCCAAGAAGATGCAACTTGTACTTAAAAGCCATGGCTTCCAAGTAGGTTCACGTGACTCCCAACATACTTACTCCCCAGTCAGCTCATCAAAGATGGGATAGCTCAAATTATTGGTGAATTAATTGAACACTGAATGTTTACAAAAAAGAGAGTAATCTCTTATGTAAAATTTAGGGAAAGACAGAAAAAAAAGCAAAGACAGAAATAACTGTCACACTGTCTCCTAAAAGTCACACGTCCAGTAATAATCCATGAAATTTTCTTGAAGAAGTATTTATATGTTATAGGTACAAATAAATAATTATACTTTCAAATAAAACTTAACAGTATAAAAATATGATGTAAAATACATTTATTGAGATAAAGAACTTCACAAGTCATCCGACTTTATAATTGAAAAGTAAACGAAAATTCCTCTGTGCTTGTTCTCTGTATTAACAAAACCAAAGCAAAGCAAAATCCACATACCTGTCATTTCTCGCTTCACAAAAGGGAAATTCTTCTAGTGCTATTCTATTAAATTCAATATGGTTTATTTTTTTAAGTCAGAAACCTGAATACGTACCAACACTTTTCCCTTAATTTCCTCCTTCCTAAGGAGGAACATCAGCCTTCTGAGAGAAAATGAAGTGTGTGTGACCTGGAGCATCTCTCTGTTGCCTGATTTTCAAGGAAAGCTGGTTTTCATCTGAATTAGCTACTTTCTTTCAGAAAACTTTAGTTAGTAAAAATACACTTAAAGCTTGGTATTGTGAATGTGCAGAAGAAGGAAAATAAGCCTAAGAGTGAATTAAAGCCTAGACTCAAAAGCTGATACAACATAAATGTCCTGACTGCCCTACAGTTTCTGAAATGAGTCCTGTGCCCAGTTTCAGCCCCAGGTCTGGAAAGGTCCCACTGACTTTTAGAGAAAAAGTGTGACAAATATAACAGCCAAGAGTTATATGGTGTTGGCTGTTATTTCTCAAAAGTTTTTGCCCTGTGGATGTGAATCACTAGGAACACATGCATTTCCCAAGTTTTAGGAGCTAGAAAAGGAAAAGAAAAAAAACCTCTGTGGGGCTGGGTCCGGTTCTTGTTAAGCTTTGGAATGTGTGAGCAACACCCAGGAAACAAAACCAGAAGCAGGCTTTGCTTCATTAACAAAAGTCCAGCTGGCTTATCCAACAAATGCCTATTTTCTTTTGCTTCCTTAATTCCCCCTTTCTCTACAAACCTGAGGGTTTTTTAATCTGCCTAGGTCCCTTGGCACGACAGTCAGAAGTCACTGTCACTCTCCTCCAGGGGCTCGGGTTTCCGGCCTCTTCGACTGGGCTTGGCTGCTGAGAGCGCCACGCTCGCGTCCTCCAGGTCGTCGTCCTCTTCGTCATCCTCCACGTCAATCTCACTGTCCTCCAAGTCTTCCTGCAGGAGAGAGAGCTGAGTACAGCTGAGGGACCCCTCTGGTTGCTGATGTCATGTCAGCAGAGACCCTACCTCGCTTTTTCATTAGCAGCTCAATAACCAGCAAAACCTATGCGAAGGGAGAGCCTGGAAGAGAAACAGTCAGACTGTGGGGCATAAGCACAGGACCAGGATCTACAGACTGCTGGCTGGGACAGTAACACATACTAAGGGTGTCCTGAAACACCAGCATGCGAGCCGAGGCTGGTGCTGCAGGTGGCTTTCCTGCTTCTGTCTCAGGAGCAGCCTGGATCTGCTCATGAAGGCCCAGAGCTCCTCCCCAGCACCCCCTGTCGCAGCAGCCAGCCAGGAGGATGGGGGCTTGGACTCAGGCGGTGGGGCTTACTTTGGCTTTTGGATGGAAAGCCACTCAGGAAATGGGTGTAACGAGCAAACTCAAAGAAACATTCTCTCTCTCTCTCATCATCTGGATAAGTGTCACCAATTCAGCCAGCTTTTTCAAAGTGCAGGTCCTATACCCCTGGGGAACTCTATACAGACCATTCCCACCAATGCACAATTTCCCTGTTTAAAAACATAAAACACCCTAACATGTAACCCATCCTCCTCCGCAGCTACTCAGCCCTGCTCTCCTGTGGTCTCACAGCAAACCCCTGAGCGAGTTCTGAGCTCACACAGGCCCTGCCCTCTGCCCTCTCAGCACCCTCCAGCCACACTCTCCCATCGAGGCCCCCAAGACTGAAACAGTCAATGGACTCAGATTCTACAGGTAATTAGTTCTCCATTCCTGACCCGAACACCAGACTGCTCCCTCCCCCGAGACCCTCTTTCGTGCTCCTCCCCCTCACTCTCGAATCTTCTTAGTCAAGTGTGCAGACTCGCTCTCCCTCCCTGCCCACTGTGATACAGAAGCGGCTCAGGCCTCTGCTCCTCCTCTCTACCTCCCTCCCCAAGCAATCATGTCCCCTCTCGTGGTGGTCTTAAGGAGGTTCCCCCAAATTCAGTCTCCAGCTTAGACCTGAAGTCCAGACCTGAATACAGCTGGCTTCTCAGCACTAGCATGTGGACGCCTAGCAGGTGACTGACTCAGAATGACCAAGCCAGACCTCCTGTCTGCTCTCCAGGCCCCGTCCTGAGGTCTGCCCCCCTTGGGAATGTGAGAACTACACTTTCAGCCAACGAAGCCACAACCAGGGCATTTCTAACACTTCATGTCCAATTAACAAAACCTGACGGCTCTAACCTTAGAAACGCCGCTTCTCAAGTCTGCTGCTACCGCCACCCTCACTTCTGAATAGACCCCCTGCAGATGCCCTCCACCCAACTCCTCACAGCCCCTCCCAAGCACAACCCTCCCCCTACCACTCAGTCAGAACCCTCATCCCTGTCACTCTTCTCCCTGACCGCTGATGTATCTGCTTGATGACCATTAGAATATAAGCCTCATGGAGGCAGGGGATTGGTTCTGTTCACTCCTGTATTCCCCAACCCCTAATGGTGCCTGAGACGTAACCAGCACTCAACAAGGACCTGGCGAGTGAATGAGTGAACAAGTGAAGGACAGACCCAGTGTGCTGCATGGAAACAGCCTCCTTGAAATGAACAAGCAGCAATAGGCACAGAGGAGACTTTAAACTACAAGCAAGGTGATCGCTCAGAAAAGTAGAAAGCTATACCAACGATCAAGCAAATCCTAAGAAGGGGGGCCAGACGGTGCTGCCCAGGCCACACTGCTGGGACGCAATCAGGGCATCTTTTAAAGAATATCGGCCTAGGCTCTGTGCTAGAGCCAGGCTCCAGACACACGCGGCATTCACCTGGACAGAAGGCCTCTGACTCCATCAATCCAATCACCCTTCACCTCTTGGGCCTCACAGCCCTGCCAGGGACTCAACAAAGCAGCAGGTCCAGAGCAGTGAACAGTGCAGCCCCAACAACCAGACCCCATTCCGTTGGCCCACAGTCAGTTATTCATTCAACAACGCTGAGGGCACCGGAAGCCTCATGTCACAGCCTCTCTGGGCCCTGGTCTCAGGAGAGCCTGCCTTCTATGTCCCCTCCCAAGAATGGAGCTGGTCTTGACCCCAGCCCTCAATAGCAGCCCTTCTTTTCTAGGATACGGTTCAGAGGCCTGACGACCTTTCCTGTCTCTTGGCTCAGCATCCACCCCATCCTCCTCCTTAACACAGGGACCTTTAGGTAACTCCACCACCCACTGTGGAAACCACGTAAGTGGCTTCCTGCCCTGGACACTGAGCATCACTCTTGGGGGAGGTTCTCTGCTGGCCCTGAGCAGCTCACACACACACAAATGGATGAGGCAAAAAAGAAAACCAACCTGCTTCTTGGAGCTGGAAGTCTTGCATTTACCTAAGAAAGCTGGTGCTGCTTCCATCTTTGGAAAGCAAGAATGGAAAGAACAATGAGAAGGAAAAAACCAAAGTAGGGCAAGCAAGTTCATTTGAAAAGAAAAGAAACGAGCCATCAACAAGCAAAGATGAGCGGTCAGCTCCGTGGGAGGCCAAGCTCTGCCACAGACCCAGCAACGTGCCAGGTTGAGAAGCAGCTCTTTGTACTAAACTGGTGAGATGCACTCAGCTCCTTGGTCAACCTAGTCCACAAGGCTGGCCCAGGACCACCAAGACCAGGGCTGCTCAAGGGGCTGGTCAGGACTCACATCATTGTCCGTGTCTCCACCCTGCATCGTGCCCACGACGTGCTTGCTGGGTTGTCCTGAGAAAGAGAAGTGTGAAGAGCATGAGAACCTATGAGACAGGCAGGAAGTGGGCACCAAGATCTGCTTTCCTTTTGGAAAGTGGGAAGAATTCACACTAAAAAGTTGACTTAGGGAGCATCTAGCTACTCAGAAGTGTACCAGTAGCAGATCTTTTGCATTTCCACTTCGGAAAAGAGGAACACGGCCATGAAATCTGAGCATGAGTCATGGATTGGAAAAATAAACATGCATTCTATAAATGTCCCAGGGGAAAAAATAAAATAAATCCCTGAACCCTGTCACTAGAATACATGGAGGTGTGCTCTCTGCTGAAGAGACAAGTTCTCGCTTTGTGGGGAAGGGTCACTTGTACTGGGATCCACATCTGGGCTTCAAAAAGTAAAAACAAAAGTAAGTATCACTCTATCTTATCCTTCAAAACAGCATCATTACCAAAGTCGTTCTCCACTCCTCCTCTGGAAGTCAATGTCATCTACGTGTGACTTCTGCAAAAACTCAAGAGCCATCCTTCCCACGTAGAGGCAGAGAGCTGCACTCCCCTCAAGGCTGACAAAGGCCCCCGGTGATGTGTGTATGTGTGTGATGTGTATATTTATGTGTGTTTGTATGTGCAGAAAGGCAATTTAGAAGGACCCAGCCCCAAGCCACAACCCCTGTACGGTAGGGAGTGGGACATGAGGAAGGCCCCATGGAAGCACTCACATTCACTCCATGTTATTTTACTGCTTGAATCTTTTGCAGTGAGAAAGCAGAAACTAAAAACAGGTTTTAACAGCAAAGATGCTCGCATAGGTCCCTTATCTGTATATTAATTCTCTGAGCATAAAGGACGTAATTGCACTGAGACCAGTCTGGACCCAAAAAGGAAAGAATTCAGCTCCTCGGTGGAGGCAGTATGTTCCGTGGCCTCTGTGAGAAGCACCAAAC
Organism: Neotragus pygmaeus; assembly: GCA_006410875.1. Lineage (NCBI taxonomy): Eukaryota > Metazoa > Chordata > Mammalia > Artiodactyla > Bovidae > Neotragus > Neotragus pygmaeus. The sequence continues at coordinate 118,954 of SJYV01025930.1, read as the reverse complement.
TACAAGCCTGGCTCTTCTTGGGGCCAAAGATAAGAGTATCAGCAGCAAAGACGACCACTAGGCAGGTTAAGAGCAAGATCCTGACAAACAACAGGGCAGGGTGCTTACAGGCCTGGACACCCAGCAGCCCTGACCACAGTCCGGCTGCGGTTTCCTGGGCCTGGGGGCAGGGCAGGGGGTGAGCGAGCGAGGCTGGGGTACCTTGCATGAGCACCTCCATGGCCGTCCGCAGCTTGGACAGCCGCCTCTCTTCCAGTTCACTGTCGGATTCATCGTCCTCCTGGATGTCAATGTCAGAGTCATCGTTACCTGGCAAGGACACAAGGAGGCAAAACAAAAGGGCAGCTCCATCATTCCCTCTAAAACAGCCTCTGTCCAGTGAGGCTCTTGTGAAGAGCCATCTGTGCGGCTCAGCTTTTCCTGGGATGCGTCTGACTCTACAGGTCTCTTGAGAATTGCCTATAGCTCCTTAGGGAAGGGTTCATGCAGACAAGGATAGGCTAGTTTTTTAAAAAAAAAACAGTTTTTTCAAAACAAGAAAAAAGTGGATCAGTTATATCAGAAACACTATTCCAGCATGTAAAACTAAAACACTGACAGCCAGCTGTCAAGGGAGTTGGAAGTTGTTTGTTAGTTTGCGGGTGGTGGGGGGAACCATTCTCTGTTCAGCAAACAAGCATGGAGGCAAGCCAGGAAGGGCCCGAGTGGCCGCCTGGGACAAACGACTGCCTGGTAACTGGCGATGAAAACGGGCCCGTGATGTTCTTAACTGGAGGAAATTCACTACAAAGATAGAGAGCGGTGGTTCTCAATGCAACAGCCTTTTAAACTAATCTCCTAAACACCTCTCTGGAGTCTTGTGCAGGTCGAACATTTCCTATAAACCTACAGGAGTTTCCACAGTGGGGAGGAAAAGACATCACTGCCCAGCCAGACTTTTTGTGCCCAGAGAGTGGCAGAGGTTTCAGAAGGAAGGAAGTGGAAGAATCCAGTTGCTGTTCTGATCACTGACTCTTAAGACATTGTGGAAGTAGAGTCACTGTTCATCTATGATAATGCTTTGTTTATTAGGCCCTGCCATAGACAGTGATGACATGGCAGCTGCATCTGGGTGGGCTCTGAGGAAATGCTCTCTGCTTCCATCCACCCTGGAGGAAAGTGGTGTGCTCTACAGCACGGAGGCCAGAGCCACCAGCTGTAGAAAGTGTCAGTAAGAGCATCCTGAGAGGACCTCAGCACCATCAATCCCAAAACTACCCCCTTATAAAAGCCATTACAGAGAATGGGATTAGATGTTAATACGGATTAATGACCGTAACGTGAAATCACTCTTCAGATTATTTCACTTTTTACTTCCTCCAGAAAAAATTTGACATTAAGTCTTCACCCCATACAATACGAAGCAAATGATATCATGGATTTTAACCCAACATTAAAACAAGCACCTCAGACTCAGTATGATTTCTTCTGACAACTCGCGGCAACGGACTGAGGGTCAAGCACGTAAAGTTAATACTGCTAACACAAAAATCACTGAAGTCGAGTTGTCAGCGACACATTAATATGAGTACAGCCAATAAGCATGCTGGGAAGATTCATCAGGGAAAGAACAGACTTTGCTGCTGGGACAAGTAGACAGCCACGTGCAAAAGAATGAAGCTGGACCCCTAGCTCACACCACACACAAAAGATTAACTTGAAATGGGTCAGAGATCTAAATGTAAGAATTAAAATAATAAAACACCTAGAAAAAAACACATGGGAAAATCTTGGTGTCCTGGAATTCGGCAGTTTCTCAAACACGTCACTAAAAGCACAGCAATTAAAGGAAAAAAATTAATAATCTCAATTTGAGTAAAACTCTGTAACAACAAAGGACAGCATCTAGAAAGTGAGTGACAGAAAATATTCACAAATCACATAAGGGTCTACTATCTAGAACATATAACTCAATAATAAAAAGACAACCCAGGGACTTCCCTGGTGGTCTATTGGTTACGACTCAGTGCTCCTAATGTAAGAGGCCTGGGTTTAATCCCTGGTCAGGGAACTAGATCCCACATGCCACAATCAAGACCCAGTGCAGCCAAATAAATAAATAAACCTTAAAAAAAAAAAAAAAAGATAACCCAATTAAAAAATACGCAAAGGTCTAGAATAGATCTCCCCAAAGAAGATATACAGACAGCCAAAAGCAGACAAAAAGATGCTCCATTTCATTAGCTATTTCAGAGAAACTCAAATCAAAACCCCAGTGATTAAACTATAGGCAGTTTTTTTTTTATAGGTTTCTTTTAGATAAGCACTGTCCAACAGAAATATGCCAGCCCCAGATACAATTTAAAGTTTTCCAGTAAGTCCATTAAAACAAAAGGAACAGGTGAATTAATTTCAATAATGTTCTATTTAACTCAATATACCTAAAACATCATTTCAATAAGTAACCAACATAAAAAAACATTAATGAGTAATGTTACTTTTCTATCAAGTCTTCAAAATCTGGTGTGTATTTGCTACAAACAGTGCATCTCAATTTGGCCTAGCCACGTTTCAAGTGCTCAAGAACACGAGCTCGTGGCCAGGAACAGCTCGGGCTTCAGGACAGGGAGCTCCCTCAGCGCCTCCTCCTCGCTGGGTGCTGGGGTGACACCTGACGTGGCGGGCGCCCGGGAAGTGTGCGCGCCGTGCGTGAACGTCTGCTCTCCACTCCATGACAGGGCTACTCGGTTGTGTTCAAGACCTTCCTGGGTCACTTTTATAAAGTCAGAGGAGGCCTTCAGTCCTCATGCTTGAATTCTACAGAGGATTCAGTTAGACACTTCACCACCAGGAACAAGGTTTAAGACGCTGGTGGGGAATGAGAGTCGCCCTTGACTTTTATTACTGGGCATCTGAACAAAGTACTTAGTCTTTTTAATCTCGGGGGCCTGTGGCACTTTTCCATCTCTACTCACTCAGCCTTTCTCTCTCCCAAACCCCTCATTCCAAACCCCAAAGCCAACCTGAGGTGACTTCACTTCTCGCTTCGCAGAGAAAACGGTCTCCATTGGATGTGAGCCCTCAAGCACACGACCCATCTTCCAGCTCACTGAACTGCCTCAGCTTGAGCCCTTGTGTGTTCACATGCTACCTGGCTCAGCGAAACTCAGCCCTGACCCGAGGCCCTGGTCGCCGGCCTTTCTGGACTTTCCCTCTCCGGTAGCTGCCCTCTTCTTAGCTCCTCTGACTTAATCTTTGCTTGAACAGAGTCTCCTCATGGTCTCCCCTGACTCCTCTTTACCATTGCAATTCTATGACCCCCTCCCTACATCCTGACCTGCTCCACTTCCCCCCAGTGGCGTTCTTCACCTTCCACAGCTTGCTTGTTTGTCCCCAAGCATGTCGCTAGCCTGTCAATTCAATTAAGGCAAGGATCCCCATTTACTGTCCACTGAAATGTCCTCAGCACCCAGAATTTATACTCAATAATGCTTTGCTGGGTTAAATCAGCTACCCACAGAATAGCCTGAACAAAATGATCTCTTCCAGATCTTGGATTTTGCTCATCCTCACCTCCGATTCAAGCCTATGTACTATTAGATTGTTCTGTTCAGGAGGACTTTTTCACAGATAAAGAAAAGTTCAGAAGTCTTCCTCTCTACCTCTCCTCATTTATATCCCTGGTGGGCTTCCCTGGTGGCTCAGATGGTAAAGAATCCACCTCCAATGCAGGAGGCCTGGGTTCAATCCCTGGATCAGGAAGATCCCCTGGAAAAGGGAATGACGACCCACTCCAGTATTCTTGCCTGGAAAATTCCATGGACGGAGGAGCCTGGAGGCCTACAGTCCATGGAGTTGCAAAGAGTTGGATACGACTGAGTGACTAACACTTTCACTTCCACTATGGGCAATGTTCTCACATGTGTAGAAAAGCAAAGACAGACAGGGAAGCTTAAGTAGCCCAGGATGAGCGGAACTGAGAATGGCGCTTCATAAGTTATTTTCCTGACTTCTTTGCTCACCACAAGCTAATTAAGCATTACCCTTCATTAGGTTGGTTTAAACTGAAAATTACTTTATCAGAAACACTAAATCACACATACACATGAGAATCTCTTTCATAAGATCCCAAACCTATGGATCACAAACTTAAGGTCTGAGTTCAGAAGAATAAAGCAGGCTCAGTGAGAAAGGACTCGATGTGCTGGTCCAGGGCAGAGCGGGATGCAGGGGAACCAGGCTCTTACCTGTCCCGGGCCTCTCGGAGGGGGACACACTCCACGCAGGCTTATCATCGAGGGCCACGTCAGGCACTCCTGGCTGACCTGGAACCATAAAGGTGAGTGGTTGCTTTGGCTAGGGAGGCCCAGGGAATTTTCTAAGCTCACCCCATAGGATTCCCCAGCAGTCCCTATGCTTCTTACAGACAGTTTCCTAAGAGTCAGGAGAGAGAGGCACAGAACAAGTACAACAGCAAAGAGATACAGAAGGAAAAGACACAGAGAGAGAGCACGCACGCCTGCTGTCCTGGGGACACTTCCCGCGAGGACGCAAGAGAAGCCATCACAAGAAGAGAGAAATAAACGAGACTAGAGTCTCGGAGACGCAGCCACCAACCCCACATGACGACTGGGTGCTACTACTGCGCCCAGGGCTGGCCTGACACCCTGGTGAAGTTTGTGGATGAAGTGGGCTGACCAGCCTCGGGGACAACTCCTTCCCAGAATCTAGGTCTTACATGTAGGTTGCCCCCATTTCTCCATACGTGAGAGCCTAGACAAAGGACTCTGGACTTGGGGGGACATATGCTGGGGGTGTGGTGGGGGACTACCTTCAAGCAGATGCACCTGTACCCCATCACAATACTTGCAGCCCCTCAGTCTGCCCTAAAATAAGGAACCCTATAGACTGCTGAAGACAAGATTTCTTCCATAGTTATATATAACTCCAACTAATAACAATCATTTAAATAGGGGAATATAAGATTTTAGTTGGCATGAAAACCAAATGTGCTTTAAATGGTATGTAATTTTAAACATACTCTCTTAAGCTCCTGAATTAAAATGGTACTGATATAAAAGTTGTGAGAAAATCACCTTTTGAAAAAATAAAATGTGCGTGTTAAGTTTTCCAAGGCTGAAAACACTAGTCCAGAAAAAGTACATCTGTTTAAACGCATGGACTTACTTCCGCTCTTGAGCAGACGTTTTCCTTCCTCCTTGAGTTTGTTCTGCATCAGACGGAGAGTGTTCTCAGTTTCCTGTGGAGCAGGAGAAATAAGAGGCAGGAGAAGGGACCCTTTTGGACTGTTTTATTCCTCTTTACCATGTAAGTACTGCTAGACTTGTGATGCAAAAGCAGAAAAGACTGAGCTACAGGAAGGGGAGGAAAACTGACTGCAGAGGAAACCTGATACCCCATCTCCGTCATCACCACCGGAGCCAGATGGAAGTGGGGGGCTCCCAGCAAGGACACATTTGGCCAAGACGGGCCTGACTGGCCTCCAAACCCACGCTCCTTCCATCACACCCAACTGCCTCTAAAGAAAAGTGATGACACAACAAAATGTCTGCCACCCATGCTGGTGTGGGATGTTGACACAGAAACACGCATCAACTCTGGGCCTTTTGCTAATAAAATAAAGCAGGAATTTTACCATTTTCCTCCCCTGCACAATTCTAGCCCTGAGAGCTCCTAAATGGTGGAAGTGATCAAATAGGAAAAGAAAGAAATACTCATCTTAATTCCTAAGATATTTTTTTAAAAAGTCAATACTTGATTTAGGTTATAAAATGTGACCCTGATTATTCTCAAGAGAAAATAGAGGAAATCAGCTTTAAAAAAGGTGCTGTTGTTCTAAACAAGTGTTCCAAGATGACACACTCCGAGGGACACAGTACCAGAAGCCCAGGAGCAGGTGTGAGCCGGCAGGTGCTGCAGAGGGGACGGTGGGCAGGGAGGGGCCCCTCAGAAGCTCCCCTGGCTGCCCACTCGCATCCCGAGGCGTGTTCTTCCTTACATTCTCCGAGCCCAGGGTGGCCCAGTTATTGCTCTTTCCCAGACGCTCAGTGTTTAAGATTTCCAGAACCCCAGGGGCTTTTCACTGCCCTCAAAATGTGCCTGTCCTGGGTCCCCCACTCCTGCCTCTGCCGGAAGCAAGAGTGGTAACAGGTTCCCTGTCCAGATAAACGTGATAAGCCGCTCACAGCCAGCTCTCTTGGACAACTAAGTAGCGTCACCTAATTCAAATGCCCAGGTTTGTAAGAAGGCAAGGATGACCTTTATACCAAAAGTTGTCAAGGACAGATTTCAAATGATGATTCCTGAGTTAAGGACAAATATTCTTAGGGGATAAGGACAATTCAAAATGATAGCGATCCAACTTCCTTAGTTCTGATTCCATATTTATCAACTGATGCTGGGACCTGAAATACTCTTTCGTAAATGACTTTACACACTGGCATGAGAGGAACCTGTAAAACAACTGGTCAGGTTCAAGGTCATACCTATACTCAATAAACTACAATTCTTTATAAAGCAGTTTCTGAAAAGCCAGTCTTGGATGATTCGATTAACCAGGGCTTGAAAATCTTCCAGTGAATGAACCAAGCAAGTTTTTAGATCTTTCCTCAGGATATGTTACATAATTTGTGGGACTCAGTGCAAAATAAAATGCAGTTTAGAATTATTAAGAATTTCAAGACAACAAAGCATTAAAGCCAGCCCAGGAATTTCTAAGCCTGTAGTTATAACCAACTGCCCAGGTCACGTGGTGGCCCTGTCTGTAGCCCTGACTGACCAAACCTGCCATCAAAAACCTGACAACTTTTGAGTCCAGGCTATACAACCAGGAAAACAGTAGAACCACATGAGCCTGATCAGGGATAAAAATCACTCATCCAATATTTTTTTTCACGATGCTCTTTATAAATCGGCAAGTCAACAAGTACAAAGCAACATACCGGAACCAAACCAATGGTCTGCGCAGAAGGGACTTGGCACTCACCTCAAACCTCTCCTGCTCCATCCTGTGATGATCCTCCAGCTGCTGCTCCAGATAAGCCAGATTCCGAAACTTCTCGAGATAAATTTCATACTGCTTCTGCAATTCCTCCTCAATCTTCTCATATTCATCCATAAACGCTGGCCTAAAACAACAAAATAAAAAAAAAAAGGAAAGATTAACCAAAACACAAATATACAGTAGTCTGAAATTGGTATTCAGAGCTCCAGATTCCATCCTGGCTTTCTCTGGAAAGCCTTTAACTAGGTGAGGTTCTTCATTCTTCTAACAAAAGCTAATTTCTCCTTTTCTCTTCCCTCCCCACAAAAGGAAGATACATTTAATCAAAAATTAAGATGGGCTCTTTGTAAAAGCTAGAAAAAAAATCCTAAAAATACTAAGAATAAAATTAAAATGATGCCTAATTTCATCACTAGGTGTTACCACTTAAATTTGACATTCATCCTTCCAGACTTTTCGGTGCATAGGTATGTACCGAAATGTATTTCTCTTTAATAAACATTAAGTATATTATCTTAAATGAAGCTCTGGGGTCTTTTTTTCTCACTTGGTATGGCACAGATTTCAATACAGAGTTAAATAATCACAAACTATATATATCTCTAAAAATCAATAAATTAAATGAATGCATTATCTTGTGCATGCATGCTAAATTACTTTAGGCGTGTCTGACTCATTGCAACCCCATAGACTGTAGCTCGCCAGGCTCCTCTGTCCATGGGATTCTCCAGGCAAGAATACTGGCGTGGGTTGCCATTCCCTCCTCCAGGGGATCTTCCTGACCCAGGGATCAAACCCCTGTCTCTTAGTCTCCTGCACTGACAGGAGGGCTTTTTACCACTAGCGCCACCTGAGAAGCCCCATGCATTAACTTAGTTGGGCATAACACTCTGCTGTCTGCATCTTCCAAAATTTAATCAGTCCCCTAAAAAAAGAAACAAAAGTTGCTACAAATTAAAGCTAAGTGTTAATTAAACCAAAATATAAAAACTTAAAAGCAGTGACTTCCCGGTAACTAAGACTCCCTGCTCCCAATGCAGCAGGCCTGTGTTCTATCCCTGGTCGGGGAACTAGATCCCACAAGCCACAACTCATGATCCCACATGCTGCAACTAACACCCGGTGCACCCAAATAAATAATAAAAATAATTTTTTAAAAACTTAAAAAAAAATGTTTAAACTGGTTTGCTGAATTTTCTATTTTCTATTGTTGATCTTAAAGAGAAACGTCTCTTCTTTTACAACTATAAACAGATAAACTAGAAAAATAATTCAAAATCTCTTGGAGTAGAGGAAAACAGAAAATTTTCTATTAAAAAGATCTGAGGCTTAACAAAATTAAATTTAAACTTTTTAATGAGACAAATCTATCCGGTGATCCTGATTCCAGAGGCAGAAGGGGCTGGGTGTGCCCTTGGGGAGGAAGAAGCCTGATGCTCTCTGGGCTACTGTCTGCTGTCCCCAGGTGCTGCCTTCCCGCAAGTCTCAGGACAGCAGCCAGAGTACAGACCAGGTACCAGAGTCCCAAACAAGCAAGGCATGTTTAGAGCAGATGCAGCAGCTGGACAGTGGAGGAAGGAGAGAGAAAAATAATGGAAGGATGGAAAGGGACGAAGAGCAGCAGAGCAGAGCAAGGAAAAGCAGATACAG
>SJYV01025930.1:85616-110201 GCA_006410875.1 Neotragus pygmaeus | reverse complement strand
CCATCAGGTGGCCAAAGTACTAGAGCTTCAGCTTCAGCATCACTACTTCCAATTCAGGGTTGATTTCCTTTAGAATTGACTGGTTTGATCTCCTTGGAATTTATACATGTGTAGTCTGTTTATCTGCAGGCCTCTGAAATGCTATGTGGTCCACAGAGAAATTGCCTAAGGAGACTAGACACATTCCACGATTCTCAAGAGTCGGCACACTCTTGGAAGAAGTCACTTTCGTTGATAATTTATGGCTTAATTTTTTTGTCTAAGTTCATTTTCAAGGTACCTTCATGAAGACTAAATCTCATACTTAACCACGAACTTGTTGAAGGTACTCACAAAGGCCAAGCAGGGATCCGAGTTTACGCTCAGAGGAAGACAAGGTGGGTCTCTGTTTTGAACAAACTACTCAAGCTAATGGCAACACTTCTCTGAATCAGTCAGATTAAAACCTAGTGAATCATCTATCTGACCTCAAAAGTAAAGTTTTGTAAAAGGTTCTGGGACGTCCCTGGTGGTCCACTGGCTAAGACTCTTTGCTCCCAATACAGGGGGCCCAGGTTCGATTCCTGGTCAGGGGACTAGATCCCACATGCTGCAGCTAAGACCCAGGTCAGCCAAATAAATATATATATATTTTAAAAAGGCTCTTTTTAAAATAAATGGTCTATATTTAAAAATCCCTTTTAAGTGTCCAGGTTGTTTCACTTTTTTGAATTATCAAATATCATGGATATTTTCCAACAATGAAAAGACACCTTAAGAGATTTTCACCAAGAAATGAACTGTGCCCTCATTCAGCAGCCTCAATAGGCCGCCCTCATTATTAATACACTTAGTAGAAAAGACACATTTATGCCATGCTAACTTGATTCAGGCAGAACACTGACAAGGACAAGAGTATTATCATTAAGATTTTGTTTTAAATTAACAATTACAAACTTACAAAGAGGCTGAAGTATAATGAAATGCATTTTTCCCTGATCTAGATGAGAGTGAGCCGCTGACTTGATGCTCCATCACTTCTAAATACTTTAATGTATATTTCCTGCAAACAAGGACTTTCTCCTATACATGCAGACAGAAGACAAACCCTGATGCACAACCTCATCCAACCCACAACCCACTGTGAAGGCCTCAACAGCAGACAGGAGTGACCCTGGGCATTCATTCAGTTACCAGGTCTACCCAGTCGCCTTTGTTCTGGACAGCTCCTCAGCCTCTCCTGGATGTTCAGGGCCTTTCCACTGCTGAAGAGTAGGGGCCAGGGAACTTCAGAATGCCCCTCAACCTGCCTTCATCTAATTAGCTTCAGATGATGCACCCTTAGGAGAACAGCGCAGATCATCACTGGCCCCTGCCTTTCAACAGGCATGCATTATTCTGACCTGCTCCATCATGGAAGATGTTCTCCCTGATCGCTGGATTAAGGGAATGTCTGTCAAGCTTCTCATATATCACTCTCTTCTTCTTTGTAATTAATGAGTATCTTGTAGGGAGCTACTTTGAAACCATGTGAAAAATCTGCATTTCATCAGTTTGCAATGTATTCATTTATCTTTTCTATCTGTGAGCATTCATTCAACGGTCTATAATTCATTACTGTATTTATTTTGACACTTAACCTGTCTCTGATGTGGCTGGGGGAAGCTCATTCAGGCTGGCTTGTGTGTTCCTTTTACATTCTTTGAGTACTTCCATGCTTTCTGGCATAAGAAGACCTTGTATTTTCTTCTCCCAGCTCTGGAATCAAGTCATTTCTCCCAAGAGCCCTGCTTCCCTTTAGTGGAAAATGGCATTTAGAAACCAATATCTGGGGGCTAGGTGTGTTTGGAGCTAAGAAACACATGAATGCATGTGTGGGTATGCATGCGTATGTACATAAATATGTCATACATAAGGTATGTGTACATAAGATTTATTCCCATAACTACCTATCTATATTGAAATGCATTTAACCATCAATCAACACCTATTTCAGGGTTCGCTCTAATTTTTTCCCTTTCCATATCTGTAACCCCATCTCCAATGGTGAGAAGCTTGGCTTCAGCATCTTTAATATATTCCCTCATTTGGTCAAATTGCCGATATGGAACCGTCTCCTGTCTCGGCTGCCCTGCACCTCTCCCCCTGCTGAGGCTCTGCCTCTCTGTGCTGGGCTGACCAGGGAGTATCACTGTTATATGACAAAAGGACTATAAAAACCTATCCATCTTGGAGTTCTGTACAACTCTCAGCAAATTTTGTTTTATAACTACTCATAATTTATGTAATGCCCCTCATCTTTGTATATTGAATAAAATGAATCTCTAATAATGACTGAATACCTACTATGTACCAGAGTCTCTGTATGATAGATTGTCATAATGAATGCCCATGAGGACCCCACGTGGCAGGGACTGCCATTCCTCTTGTTTTATGGATAAGGAAAGCAAGGCACAGAAAGGTTAAGAAACCGGCCTAATGTCACACAGTGGGGGGGTTCAAGCCCAAGTAGTCTGAGTTTCTGTCTCTTTCTGCCTTCCAAATGAATGATTAATTTGCAATGAGCTTATAAGAACTAACCATGGATGATCAGTAAAGGATGATGATCATTCTATTTATTCAGGGTTTAGAATTAAGATAACCTAGAAATAATCTAGATGCCCAACAGTGAGGAACTGGTTAAATAAGTTGTGAAGAGTCCATAAAAAAGTATTTACTGAAAAATTTAAGAGAATTATTAAATTAACAAAACTGACAAAACTTTGGTAACACGAAAACAGTAACAAGGGGAAGATAACAGCAAGTCACCTAGCTATTCCGGAAGTGCTCTAAATTTTTCACATCCCCACTAACACATTCTATCTTTGTTATGAAGCCCAGCTTGCTCTGTTCTGTAAAACCAGGAACTCACTATTTTCCAGTTCTAGGCACAAAAACTTTAAATAAAAGTAATCTTACCAAAATATCTTTTATTGCAATTCTCATCACTTTTTCAGTCTCATTTATTTCCAGAGGTCTGGCAACTGCTTCTGTTCTCAGTTCCTATAGGAAACAATGAAACGAAAAAAAATTTTTTTTTTAGAAGAGGAATTCTCAATTCCCAGCTCTAGATATGGCTTATGGACTAGTTCTCAAAGTTTCATTATGATGTGGGTCTCCTATGCAGAAACACTCCTGCCATCACCTCCTCCAAGTATCGTCTATGACTCTCTGCCAATCTGGCCTCTCTCCAGAGCTCAAGGCCCCACTCTTCAGCTATGGGCCCCCAGGACCCCAACACCATGGGAAGCGGAACTCACCACTCAGAATCTTTTCTCTCCAAATCTGCTTCTTTACCTGCATTCCAGAGACCCCAAACCACGTGCAACTGAACTTCCTGTCTGAGTCCTCTGCCAGCCTGTACTATCTTCCCTATGCTCACGGCCCTCTAAGTTGCTTACCACTGACAACTGTACCCACTGAGAAGAGTCTACGCAGCCCTGCCCCAGCACTGGCCACTAACCATCAAGGGGGGCATCTGTGCCTATCATGTCAGTACTGGACAGTTCTGAAAGCTGGAGCTTTAACGTGCGTGCGGTTATGGGGTTCCGGGAGCACCTCCTCAAACCCTGTCCTGTACTTCTTTTAATCCATGGTGCACCTTGTCTCCCCGCCAGGGAGTACCACTGAGCACAGGGACGTGACCTCCTCAAGGACACAGAACACAGAGCTTTCCTGGTCTGTGGAGTCGGCCCTCGGTGAACGTCTGCTGAGTATACTGGATGGGAGCTTCTGCGGATCACAACTACACAGAATTCAACAAGGCTGACACCCAGGGCCTCATGGCTCCCACGGCAATAGCTCAGCCTCTGACTGCTTCATCAGTTCACTACAGGTTGGAGTGGAAAGAGCCCCTTGGAATTCTGGTGAAGCCTCATAATGAAGCCAGGAAACTCTGCTGGCGAACAGCGAGTGACCGGGACACCTGGAACTGCCTCACTGCTTATCTAAACCAGCTGTCAGACACCACTAGCAGGTTTGTTCTGCCAGCCACATGGCACCAGGTGGCAATACATCCAGAGCCGGGATGGTGAGCTGGCACCATGTCCCCGCATCCAGTCTGCTTCTAGGGCAGAAAGGGACAATACCATCACACTGAGACAGCAATGCCAGGACACGGGCAAGGCAGTGAAAGAGCAGCCACAGATGATACACCTGACGGGAATGCAGTCAACTAAACGCATTTAATTCAGAAATATTAGATGAGAGCCTATAGGCTGCACATGCCATAAATCCTCACAGGTAAGAACCAACCAACACTCCCATTTCTTCTTCAATTAGTAGCTAGGTCCCAAACTCTGCTGCACACTGGGATCACCTGCAGAGCTTTACAAATCTGGCTCTCACTTGCAGACATTTCAATCCACTGGTCCAGGGGACGACCTGGATGCCGGGTGATTTAAAAGCTCTATAGGAGCTTCAAGGGCGTTTTAGGAACCCACTCTTCAACAGCTCCTTAAACACAGATGACAGAGCATCCACCTTGACTGACAGGGGCTAAAATAAGGACTGCACATAAATTTCAACTGTAACATCAACTTCAACTGAATGCCTAGATTAGTGACTGGTTCCCAAACTGCTAAGTGTTAGAATCACCCAGGAGACTTAAAACTCATGATGCCCAAGTCATATTCCATACCAGTGACATCAGCATGGAAGCCAGTTATCAGCAGTTTGTAAAGATCCCCGGGTGATTCCACTGGGCAACAAGAATCGGGAGCCACAGGCTGAGAGGAGCATTTTGTTGGGAAGCATGCCGAGGCTGAAGGCACCAGGGGGAAAGCATCGTGATCAATAAAGTCTGCCACAGGAACAAGAGGGAGAGCTGAGGCAACACGGCACACGTGCGCCATTCCCGAACCAGATGCCAAAGGCATCAGAAACACACCCAAGCCCACCAGGAGGAGGAACTGCAGCTTATGGATTGTACTTTCCTGCACAGTATCTCATTTTATCAAGTACTGTTTAATAAAACCAAGAGAACAGGAAAAAACGTAATTGGTAAAGAAACCCTGGAAGTCTGCTCAGCCAAGGAGGTAATTAGGGAGGTAACAGAGGTATCTGAACACCACTCACCCTCAGCTCCACCTCCTTGCCCAGCAAGTCATACAGAGACGCTCCTTTGGAAGTGATTTCAGAAGCAAGCTGCCTTGCTGCTTTTAAATCTGCAATCTAGAAGGAAGATATCAAAAACAGAAACTTCACTAACAGGTTTTTGGCATGCAGAAAGAACCAATCTGTTCCTATCATTCCCTCCTCCAGTCAGAATACTGATCTAACTACAGAACGTGTTCCCCAAGAGACATATTTACACCCCATAGAAGAGAGTTCCCAAGACACCAGTTTAGGAGACACTGATCTAAGTACAAATTAGATCAATTCCAGGCCCGCTGGGTCTCTCTGAAAAGCCCAATGTCAAGTCAAATGTACTCTGCAAGCAGGAGGTGTGTGGGGGTGTGAGGCTGGCACGCCTCCTACAATGAGGGGCTCTGGCAGTGGCGGGGTGAGCAGAGGAGGGGCACCCTAAGGACACAGCCCCATGCAGCCCCGGGGCCCTGTGTTCACCCTCCCGCCCCGTGCTCAGGGTGCACTCCACGGGCTGCTGAGAGCCTCAGAGGAGCTCACTGGCACAAAGCGCTCACGGCAGAGCCGCTGCCACAAGGCTCTGCCGTGAGGATGATGAGGACGACTGAGCGCTCAGCCCGGGGAAAGCTTCTCTCTCAGGGTACGCATGCCACAGCCTCCTCCGTGAATGTGCTACATTTCCAAAGAGCCAAGTATTTCCCAGTGCTGCTCTCTCCCCCTCTCCCCCAGTCAACGAACTCCCACTGCCTTTCAAGCCACCTGCAACAACGCTCCTTCACTCACAGCGGGCAACTTGTCTGTTTCCTGGGTCCTCAGGACTCTGCTTCCACCAGCAGCAAGCTTCTGGTTTCCCCTGTGGGAGTCTTCTCACCGCCCCCCTCCACTTCTCAGCACTAGAATCAGCGGAGTTCAGCCCCCCAACCTCTTCCCCTCACACTCCCCACAAGCTCCTGGCTCGGATGCTGAGATCACAGCTACGAGCTGAGGCTCCAGGTCTCCACTAGGACACCTCAGAGGTGCCGCAAAAGCAACGTCCCAAACCAAACCCCTCATCTTTCCTGCCAGACCTGCTCCTTCCGATCTCCTCTGTTTCAGCGGAGAGCAACCCTGTCCTGGCGGGAACTCATACCCACACTCTAGAGCTGTGACATCTAACACATGCCCACNATTAGCTACGTCACCTTAGGTACAGGTTTCCCTGATAGCTCAGTTGGTAAAGAATCTGCCTGGAATGCAGGAGACCCCGGTTCAGTTCCTGGGTTGGGAAGATCCCCTGGAAAAGGGATAGGCTACCCACTCCAGTATTCTGGCCTGGAGAATTCCATGGACTGTATAGGGTCGCAAAGAGTAGGACACGACTGAGCGACTTTCACTTTCACCTTGGGTATGTTACTGAATTCCATCTTCCCCAATTTCCTTAACTGTCAAATAGAGATCATTCCATTTGGTCATACAATTATGGTGAGGATGAAATCACAATCTATAAAATGCCCAGCATGATGCCTGGTGTGCACTAGGCACTCTGTAAATGGCAGTTATTATTAATATTTTCAGGGGTGGGGATACAGGGTGATGGAGCAGATCTGCCCTGAATACAGGAGGGTGCGTCAGTGGCTGGGCCCTGGGGAGAGGCTGAGCTCCCTTCCCTGGTTGTCTGCAGCTGGCTGTGGCCTAGTGTTGAACTCTTCTGTGTCTTATCTGGAACACTGGGTAAACTGAATTCCTGCCCTCCCAAGAGGCCTATCTGGTCCCTGACCCCTGCAGTCTGAGGCCAGGGCACACTGGGCCAGAGGATCGATGGCCCAGGGGGATGGGTTCATTCAATTCTTTATTGGTCATCTGGGCCCTAAACCTGCCCTTCAACTTAGGGTCTCCCTGAACTGCACAGACTGAACTGAGCTGCACAGAAAGACCTACCACCTACCGGGGCCAAGGAGGGGGCACAGAGGTGGTCGTCATCCTAATATACACACCCTACCCTTAGAGCTTATGTTCCAACACTGAGACTTATAGTGGTGCAAACCTGTACCCTCAAGGTTTACATCTCACTATTCTCCAGTTGAATAGCATGAACTTCAAGCTCATTTGGGGCGTTCTTAGACCCCAGTGTTTCTCCTAGAAGTTCTTCTCTCCCTCCAGCATCCGCAGTCTCTACCTGTCCCCCAACCTCCCCTCCAGGGCCTGGGGCTTCTCTTAAAGCATCAGCTTGTCCCTCAGCCTCCTGTACAGGCTCCAAGAACTCCCTTCTGGCCTCTGCCTGTCCTCCAGCTGCTTCTCCAGGACTCAGAGCTTCATATGCTTCTTGTCTCGATGGGCTTTTAGCCAACAGAGGCTGCATCCCAACATCTTGTGGCTCCGGAGGCTCTCTGGGCTCTGTGTGCCTCGCAGCCTCTCCAGGGAAGTTGACAAGCTCTGCAGGGGTCATAAGCCCATCCCCATTCAGGTCCTGAGTCTCCAGCACCTTGTCCACTACCAGGATCACCTGTGGAAGAGTCTGTAGTGACTGGAGATGCTCCCAGGAACCCTGACCCTCCCCATTCACCCTACATCCCTGCCATGCAGGCTCTGAGTCCTCCTTTTACAGGGGATTCACTAAAAAAAAAAAAAANAAAATGTACATTTTAGCTGCCTGAAGCATAAGAGAAAAGTAGAGTAACAGTGTCGTGTAAACAATGCAAATTTAGAATGGGTTTTCTTTTTCAGGGAGCACCCAAACCAATAGCCATTGAACCCTGTGCTGGGAACAGAGCTGCAGTTCTGACCGTGTTTCTTTGTCTACCACGAGGGCCATCAGGTGCCCCTCCCCCGGGGCAGTCAGGTAAGATGAATGAGGCACCATCAGCAGTTAAGCAAAACATGTAGATGGAACAGAAGAAATAAACAATACTACCAGATAGCCTAATAAAGATATTTGCAAAGTTCTAATTCAAATTATGGTTAAATTTTATTAGAATACAACTTCTATCCAAATATCTAGCTATCTGCCTTGCTATAAATTAAGATTTGCCAGTGTTTCTCGTAGAAATGCATGTTGAATATATGTGTATTTGTATGTAACATACACATGTATGTATGTATATACACACACACTTCAATTAGTCATTGTAATTACAATGAGTACTTTCACTAACGGGGTAAGCAAGTTCTTGACCCTTTTGGGCAGCTACTTTTCTCCCAGTATGTGTGTCATATAGGTTGCCAAATTATAAATGCGATTAGAAGCTTGCGTCATAAATATGGAATCTCACTAAGGAACTCACTTGCATGTTTGGAATGTTTTGAGGCATCAGAGGATAAGAGCTTGATGCATCCATCCTGGACCATTTAAGATATGTTCTTGCTGTCAGCACCATCCAGGTGTGGATCATAGACCTGGGGACCCTCTTCTTTAGTTGAGCACAGCCAGCTTTTTCCTCTGATATTCAATTTTCCTGCATAAAAAGCATATTTTAAATTTGAAGTAACTCCATGTATCCTCTTAGAGATCTTCTCATTGTTTTGACCATTGTCTATATTGTAAACATGCCCAGTGTTGAGTATGACTTGTTACTAAATCAGAAAGTGTGTCTGTTTCTCTTTGTATATATCCTCTTCTTTCTGATCACAGTTTCTAATTGTTCTTTCTCCCAATTGTTTTCTCTAAACAACTCTTAGTGAAATGGAAGCTTTTTAAGGGTAAGGGTGATTTCAAATCTATCTTTCTCTTCAATTCCCCTTAAGGGTAAGATAAAATGCAAGAGATGTGGGCAGGTTCTCAGTAATGGAAATTGATGATGAACTCATCTCCCTGCTTATTTTTCTTTCCTTAATTCCCTAGTTAGCTCTGACCTTGCTCCTTACTTTCTCAACTTGTGCCCAACAAGATACAAAAATGGAAGCTACCCTACTTTATAGCTTATACATTTTAAGATATTCATGTAATATAATTTTTTCCATATGGCAACAGAAGATTTCCATCACCTCCAAACGTGTCAGTTATGATACTTGATGATATCTTGTTGTAGGAATTTCTATCCAAAGTTCATTTGTAGTTGTTTTATTCAATGAAATAAACCTTCTCATATGTTGAGTTGAGTGCCTCCCTTTTCTCCTTTCAGAACCACCAAGGTAAAGGGGATGCAGTGAATAGAATAGCTAGGCACTGGTCAGAAAGATGGATAATTATAGGTACTGTGCCCAGCTAATGGAAGTATTGTTTCAAGGATGGGATGATGTCCAAAACAAACACTCCACTAATGAAAACAAGTCTATGCGATATACACCAAGATTCTTCTAGATCCTTGACAAGATGACGTACTGACAGGCAGAGTGAAGGCAACTGCCAATACTCTGTCCCTTTAACCTTTGAAATCTATTTGACTGATTTGAAAAAGCCAAACAGCAGTGGGGACCATTACCTCAGCTGTGTTTTATTGCAGATGCACTGCAATTACTAATGATAATGCTCTATTAGATGCATATAGTGCTTTACTCCTTACAAAGTGTTTTCCTATTTTTCTTGGTTGATCCTTATGACAAGCATGAGCTATAGGTATCATAAAACTCACTTTAGAAATGAAAAGAATTTATGTATATAAATCTCTATATTCCTATACTCAAGGAATAATTAGAAAGTATTAAGAGTACAGAGGCAAACACCAACAACAATATTTATTACTAACATTCCAGGTAATTTTCTCCTATGATCTATAGGTGAGAGCTTATTTTTCTGTAATCTACAGCCCATGTCTTCACAAAGCCAAACATTTGGAAGAGTGCTGAAAACATCTACATCTACTTTTAATAAAAGTAGACAAAATCTTGAGTTAATTTACCACACTGTTTACAGTGACTATACATTGAACTGTGTTGAATATCTGTGGGCACAATCCAGGATGAGTTTGTTCTTCCTTGAAAAAATAATAATTTTTTTTTTAGCCAACTTTATAGGAGTAGGAAAACTCATTGATTCTACTCCTTCAAAATAAAACGTTGTCTTCTGTCTGCAGTCTATTTTGAAATGCATAGAAGACATAATATTACCAATGGGTCGATAGTAGGATGAGCAGATGGAAGATATAAAGCAAGTAAGGAAATGTTCATTGTAGAATCGAGGTGATGTGAATCCTGGAGTCCATTGTAAAATTCTTTCCGCTTCTCTGTGTGTTTGAAATTTTTATGGAAAGATGTGGGAAACAATATGCTTTTTAAGAAAAACTCTTGACTTTCTAAGGGTAAAAAAGACAATGCCAATAGAAATTTTCTAATGTTCACATATGCGTTTTCTCTCATCAAGGCATATGTTGACACCAGTATGCAAACTAAATGACTTATTTTTTTCCCTTTTCATCAAGGTAATTTGGTGTGTACCTCGTCAATGAAAACTTATCATAGTATCATCCAGTATTTAAGAGGAAATGCATTCCATTGATAGTTTAGGCACCATATTGGCTCTTCAGAGGGAAATGTTGACATTGGTTATCTCATTGCTAATGTTCGGTTCATCTCATATCTTGACAGGAAGATAAGATGTGTGCCTCTGCTTATCACAGTGTATAGAAAGCAGTTCATAAATATTTTTGATGATAATGATAGGAGACCTGGGAAACATGACCTTGAGCAACCACTTCTATCAATGAGACTCAGTGAGCAATAATAAAATGAGCAATTGGACTAGAATCCATTCATCGATTCTCTAATTGTACCACCAGGAGCCTTATGTTCTGAAGAGCCTCCTCCAGCATTTGGTGCAGGGTTAGAGGTGAGAGGGAGTTAAGAAGAAAGTGGAGGAGGAGCCTCATGGACAAACCCCATTCCACTGTGTAAAGGACAGGGTTCCCAGAGTCTTCTCTTGGCTCTTGGGCTGTTTATGTCTCCTAATGTGAACGTATCTATTCAGTGATGAATAAACATTAATTATTAGATTAAAAGTCCTCTTGCAGTACTTTGTACAATTTCTTTAATTTTTTAATCAGGCCCTTTTCTGCAACATAGCTTCCTAAATGTCAAATGATGCTTTTCATAATGCACTTTCATTACCATGAATAAAAGCATTTAAGAGAAGGATGAGTTTGAGGATATGGAGAAGGAGGAAGCATCCTGTGAGCCTGGTGGCTTTCTCAGAGCCTACATGTCAGCACTAACAAATAAGTGATTAGGAAAAAAAGCAAGGGTTAGTTCTGGCCATCTCTTTTAAGTAGCAACTAATTTTGTTTTTTTAATTCAAAGCATGGCCTTGTCTTTGGACTTTATGCTCTTTCTACCGGCAGCTATTTAGCAAGTAATATTAAACATGGCCCTTTTAGCGTCTGTCTAAAATGAATGGAGTCCCTTCTATGCTCATCTTAGCAGAGGTCAGAAGAGAAGCTGCAGATTCATCCTTTAGATTACTCCATTCAGTAGTCGGTTTTTTTTTTTTTTTTTTTTTTTTCCCCATATAATGCATGTAGGTGTTTATGAGCAATTCTCCTTCTAAGTAGCTTAGAAGAAAAGCAAAAAATACTAAATAGCCTTTTTGGCACTCCTGGTGGTGGGCTAATTAGGTTCCCTGCTCTCTATCTCTGTAAACCTGCTGCTTCATCCTTGTATTTCCTATGAACCACCAGTGCCAACCACGCCAGACTCTTGAGCTAAAGCAGGATTTCTGCTGTGGACACATGTACACAGCCACTTTCTCTTGACCTCAGAGTGGTTGAAAGGTTGACGTTCCCATGAAAGCAGGGCATATCAAGTAACCCTGCTGCAGAGCATTGAACAACCAAACATCTCACCCATCACTTTGGAGAGCAAGGTCCCCACGCATTTTAGAGTCACATTAGGATGAAATGTGGACAAGTAAACAGAGCTCTTCAAAAGCATAAATTGAAAACGATCATGATTGCTGTCACTTTGTGATGGAGGATGATGGATTTCATAGTTTACAGATTCTTACTAATATGAAGCAGATTAACTTTTATTACTGGATTAAAATTCTGGTGGCCCAAATGTCCACTGCCTGAAAGGAGTTAGGTGCTTAACTTAAAATGTAGAATTTTGCCCTGATCTGGCTTCAAGTTTGGCAAAACAAACAAAATGAAAGCTACTGGAAGTTCTAAGGTTTTGAAATTATTTTCCCTTTAGGCTTTGAAGTTTTGGCAGGCTGACCAGATTATTTTGAAAAATCTAGAAATATTGTACAATGTTTAAAATGACAGTCTACCCACAGTGTCATGGATAATAATGACAGGAAGAGAACTTTGGTTTGATCAAATGAAACGAAAGGATAACAAAAAGCAGAACAAGAGGGAAGAGAGCACTGAAGCAGGTTCTTTATATATACTCATTCGTTTAATCCTCTTAATGAACCTGAGAAGTAGCTATTATTATCCCACTTTTACAAATTAAAAAAATATATATCCTTAAACTCAAGAGAGATTAAATGACTCATCCAAGGGCCAACACTGCCAGTGAGTGAGTAAACCTGAAGTCAAATTCAAGGCCACCTAGATCTTCAGCAGGCAAGACTCTATCTTATCACTGTGTTTCTCTGGATAAAGATAAGGTGGGATTCTCAGTTGCTCTTCTGGAAAAAGCTTTATATCCAGATGAAGGAAGAAGGACCTGGAGGGTTCTGCTAAGCATTTGGTTTAAGGCACAAGAAAGGTAGATTTCTCCTTCCTGGTGACTTGACTATAGAAATTTGATAGAATGCAAATATGTACATGCCGCGACATATCTGCTAAGGAAAATATGACTCCATTTTGTAGTAACAGCATGGGGCCTGCAGTATTAGGACCACAACTTTGGTTCATATGTGTGAGTTAATGGACTTGGAGTCACAAGTCCCACCCAAAGTCCAGATCCAGCTCTGCCACCAGCTAACTGGGTGGCCAAGTCTTTCCATTTCTGAGTCGTATTTTTACGTGTATGAAATGACTGGATTGGGCTTGATTCCTAGGATGGGTTTCACTCCACTCCTGTTGTACAATTCTACTATCCATCATGCTAAATCATGCCAGTTTGGGCTAAGAAGAGCAATAAATTGTTTCTGAGGAGTAGCTTAACTTGCCTTTCCAGCTGCTCAAGATCAGTTAAGAAACTATATGCCATATATTATGTGTTAGGGAAAAAAGCACCAATCGTTGAACTAAAAAAAATAACATACATTGTAAAGTGAAACTGTCGGTCGCTTCAGTCATCTTCAGCTCTTTGCGACCCCATGGACTAGCCCTCCAGGCTCCTCTGTCCATGGCATTCTCCAGGCAAGAATACTAGTGAAGGTCGCTCAGTTNTCGAAGCTCCCACTCTTCCCAAACTCAGCTGAGCGCTCACTGGTGGCTCAGAGTCACAGGCACCGTCATCTCGGGCTTTCTGATAGGTCTCTCTGCTCCCACCTTTGCCTCTCCACTCAGTCTGACTCGATCCAGCAACCACAGTGATCCTTTTAATATGAGGCTTCAAATGATGGACTTCTCCACTCAAAACTCGACCACTTTCCACCTCAAGGTCTTGGCAGTGGCTTTCCAGGGACCCCAGGGCCTGTGGCCGCCTCCCCTCCCAGCTTTCATCACATGGCCCTCCTCGCATTTCCTCACACAGCCAGAGCACACCCTCCACTGAACAGCTTGCTCCTTCCCTCCTTCAGATCTTCGCTGAGACATCACGAAGTCCCTGAGGCTGAACTATCTCCCCATTTAAGGCCCTCCCCCAGCACCTCAGTCCCTCCCTCTTCACCATCCATCACCCATTCAGCTATACTGACGTGCCGCTCCTTCTGCTGCTCCCCCAATGGAGCCGGAGGAATAGAGGAGCCTGTGCTTGCTCACGCCTGTACCCCCAGCACTTGAACAGTGCCTGGTAGACAGCAGGCTTTCAATAAATAACTGAATTTCTTGTCCCTTCTGCTTTGATCCAAATGCTGACAAGCACAAAACTGGGTCTTCCCGGGTGGTTCAGTGGTTAAGAGAATCCGCCTTGCAATGCAAGCAACGCGGGTTTGATCCCTGGTCAGCGAACTAAGATCCCATAGGCTGTGGAGCAACTAACCCCGCAGACTGCAGCTACTGAGCCCACGAGCTCTAGAGCCCAAGCGCCGCAACCAGAGAGTCCATGCACCACAATCAAAGATCCTGCTCGCCACGGCGATGACCCCCTGTGCCACAACTGAGACCCAACAGGGCCAAACAACTTAAGTTTTTAAAAAATTAAAAAGCAATGCTGACTAATGAGCACAAAACTGACAAATGGCCCTCAGTCAGGGAGTAAGGAAAGAAGTGCTCCTGTATTGCTATATTCCACTTCCGAGTCTGAGAAATAAACATTCCATCTCTCACTACAAGCCCTGCACTGTCCTCACCTTTGAGCCAAGATCAAACTTGAACTTGCTGACGTCTTCCTCTGCTAGTTGAGAGCCCTCCATGCCTTTGGTCTTCATAGCGTTGTACAGGACAGAGGTGATCTTCAGTAGTTCTTTCACTGCATACCCGTCTGCCTGATAAAGCTTCTTGGTATTGAGTTTTATATGTGCCTTGGTGGCCTATTTTCAGACAAAAACAAACAAAGTTGAAGATCCTTTCCATGTAAAATTAAACCAAATCCCATGTAGGTCAATTGAAAATGTCTCTGCCAACAACTGGTATATAACCAAAGCATATTAAGAGTCAAACTTTCAAGTCACTCATATTGTGAGTGGGTATAGACTGGTACAATCCTGATGGAAAGCAATTTGGTAAATGACAAGATGATAAATGCACATATCTTTTCACTAAGAAATTCCAATCCTGAGAACTTATGATAGGAATACACGTTGTCACAAACAAAATTTTGTGTACAGGTTATCTGTTACAGAACTGTTTCTAAGTACAAAAGTTACCAACAACCGAAATGCCAACCTGTATAAATTATACAACTTACGGTATAAACAGGCAAGCAACACTACTCAGGTGTAAGAGAGAATGAAGAAATTCTATCTTTATTTGAAAAGTTCTCCAAAATGTACTATTAAAAGACAAGATTCTAAACAGAGGTGTAGAGTATGCTACACTGGTGTAACAGGAAGGAAAAAGAAGATATATCCTATTTGCTTAAATATGCCTAAAGAAACTGAGAGATATTAAAAACAGTGATTAATGGGAATGGAACTGGGCTGATGGCAGACAGAATAGAAAGTCATTTTACTCTATATTGTTTCATGATTTAAAAAAAATTTTTGAGCCATAAAATATATTGACTATTCAAAATAAGTAAATAAAATTTTTAAAATCTGCATGCTACTTTAATTACATTAGAAAAATATTATCTGGCAGCAGTTCTTCAGCTGTCTGCTCTCCCTCTGAGAGTGTATCCTTGCTTAAATCAACTATCACTTTACTTTCTTAACCTCTCAAAAATATCTGTATAAAATTTTGGTCCAGTTTCTTCTCCTTTAGATCTACCATTCAAACTTATATAATTTTATCAAGTAAAAGCAGAAGCATATAGTATCTGACATGAGAAATAAATACTCCACGTCACTAAATTAATAGAGCTTAACTCAATTAGGTGTGTTCTTTATTATTTCTCAGAAACAGTAACTCATCTTTCCTTGGTTATTTTCCTTTACTTTTATGTACCTAAGTAACTATGTAACATGTGTCTCTTTTCCCATATCCAGTAATACAAATGTTATGCAAATGTAATTTATAACATCAATAACTAGATTTATCATTAATTTTCATGTTCAATTCCTCTTATCATATGGTATTTCCATACTAACTTCATGTATTTCAGTCAACCTTACGCTTTCCAACAAAGATTATAAAAAATTAAGACGTTAATTTAAAAACATTATTAAAATTCCAGACTAAATAACACTGGGCCCATCATTGGGAGTGACGTTGTCACGAGAGGCCCTTGGACAGCTACTGACTGCTTCAATCTCAAAACAGCTTCCTTTGGGCAAAGCAACAACTTGCGAACCTTCTCTTACAGAAAAGCTACCCTGGAAAAATTATGTGTAGGTGTCACTGACAGTATGGAAGTCATTTATGTCAGTTGGCCAAACAGCTGTTTTTACATTTGAGAAATCACAGGCTGCTGCTCCCAGGATTTTACCCGTTTGCCAGAGCATGCCCAGCCTCTTCTGCCGCCCCTCTCTGGCAGACGCTGTCCACCTGCAGGGCACACATCTAGATCCAGCGGTCCTGAAATGTGCCCTGTCGATAACACAGCCTGACTGTAGGACAAATGGCCTTGGGGCTTTCGCCGTGCGGATCGCCTTTCTGGTCAAGGGTGACATGGCTAATTCTTTCTCTCACTGCCCCTCTGAGACAACTACCCTGTATACTGCCACCACTGGTGTCTCACGGGACTCTAAAATTCTTAACAAATCATGAGTTAAAAACAAAAAACTCAGAACACTTTGTTGGTAAAAAGACTCCACAGATAGTGCTTGCCATCACCAGATGAGAAGTTAAGAAGCAGCCTTTCTGTAGAGAGTAAGAACAATTGTAGACAGAGTAGAGAACTATCCAATTATGTGATAATCTTTGTGTAGTAAAAATTGTTTAAAATTTTTAAAATGGCTCCACAGAAATCTAGTAATGGAGAATGTTAAGAAAGCTGAAGGTAGCTCTAATCAGGCTCCAAATCCTTCTGCTGTATTTAATTTTACAACTCCATCAAAAAACTGAACTAACCATGAACTGGGCAATTGCCTTAATGAAGAAAACTCGGTCTTGTTCAGTCTCAACATCAGAAGGGATGTCATTCTGAGGTTCGTACCTATCAGAGAGACAAAGAGAGAGAGAAAGACACAAGTTAATTAAGCTGAAAGTTCACAAACAGAAAGTAAACTGAGAGGACAGTGGATCTGTAACAGGAAGCTCTCTGAGTCCCCAGCTAAGGTAGTAAGAGTAAGAAAGACCTCAAAAGCAACACAAAATACCAAACAACCAAGAGAACAAATCCTCACAAAAAAACAGGTTTCAGTTCAGTTGTGTTCGACTCTTTGCGACCCCATGGACTGCAGCATGTCAGGCCTCCCTGTCAACTCTCGGAACTTACTCAAACTCATGACCATCGAGTCAGTGATGCCATCCAACCATGTCATCCTCTGTCGTCCCCTTCTCCTCTGCCTTTAATCTTTCCCAGCATCAGGGTCTTTTCAAATTTCAAAAACCAAATCTGGGGCTTAGCAAAATTAAATCTATATCAGACAGCAAAGTTTAATTAAAATATCCAAAACTATTACTCTGGCTGTCAGCCCTTGACTCAGCAGAGGGGCCAGAGTTCCTTTCTTCAAGTTACTGATGACATGCCGGGGTCAGCAACCTGCAGCCCTCGGCCTTCTCCTGTAAAGCTCGCAAGCTAAGAAAGGTTTTTAACATTTTTAAAGGGCAATAAACAATAAAACACAAGGAAGCCTGACAGAGATTTTATGTAGCCTGCAATGCCTAAAATCTTGATCATTCCCTTAGTAAAAAGTTTGCCAATCCTAAGCCAGATGCTTAGCAGGATGTGTGAGGAGGTCCTGTCAGTCCCTGAGGAAGGGGAGGGGATGAATGTGGACCAGCACCCCTGTCAGCTTCCCACTGAGAAACAGTCTTCCATCACCTCCTGGTACACTCCCTTTTCCCACAGCATTCCTTAACACTCCTCTGACTTTTAACAAGTCACAGCCGAGTCTGTCAAATTTTGTTGAACTTTTCCTTCTGCTTCACAGAAGTATCCTGTTTCTAGGTGGCTAATGAATAACATCTCGAATCTATTCTTAAACCACAGTAAAGTGCCCAGTTCTAACCTTTTCACAAGCCAGAGAAGCACTTCAGATACAAGCCCAAAATTTGGTGTGCGGAAGTTTTCCATGGAAATGTGTCGAGGGTATCCCAAGGCTCTCATCATCTCTGTAAAATCTGTCCAAGGTTAAAAAAACACAGTGTGGTCAGCTCCTCCTCAAACATCAGCTATTTATCAACATAGATACTTCCTTCGTTTTTCTCTTCTTACTCCCAACCTACTGACATGTTTATGGACTATTTATCAACTCTCTAAGAGAAAAACAAAAAGGAGATAAAATTGCTAAACTGCTTCCTGAAAAACATTTATTTGAGTTCAATGGGAGAACTGGAAACTACGTTGAAATAGGGTTTAGGGATTGGCTGTGAATTTAATTTCTCTCTTGGGTATCTCAACTATCTCCTGGATATCTTTCTCTTCACTACTCAAAATGTGAAATATCTGGTCTTACAAAATGCCATAAAGAAAAATATTTTAAAATGTTAATCTTTTTTTTTTTTTTTTGCAGAGGCGAGTGGTAGGGTAAAACTGATGTCTCTGTGTTACTTAGAGGGATGTTCAAGAGAATGATTGAACTACAGAGCAATACTCAGCTGTACTATGAAACAGACTAAGGAAC
Organism: Neotragus pygmaeus; assembly: GCA_006410875.1. Taxonomy (NCBI): domain Eukaryota; kingdom Metazoa; phylum Chordata; class Mammalia; order Artiodactyla; family Bovidae; genus Neotragus; species Neotragus pygmaeus. The sequence continues at coordinate 91,747 of SJYV01025930.1, read as the reverse complement.
AGTAATACTAACACTTGTTCTTAATACTGCAATCACTAAGTTTTAAGCAAGACTTGCAAATAACATCCTTTTAGTTCCCATGATGTGCCAAGAACACTTCTGACTAAATAATGTCTGTCTTCACTCTTCTTGAAGGTGGATATTCAAAATGTCCCAATGATATTCACAATAAGCTACCTGGTCATTGGAGTTTAGGCTGAATATCACCAGACAACAGAAGGTATAAGCAGCGAGAGAGAGCGGCAGAGAGCCTCTGCCATTGTTTGGGGGTATATTTAAATAGAGCAACGGAAAATAAAGCAGCAGCTTTCCCACCACATGGTGAGGCCTAAACACTTCCTCTCACTAAGTAGTAGCCAAATTCTGTTAATTCTGCAGTATCACCATCAAAAGGAGACAAGTAAGATTCTTATCATGAACTGCCTAAAGTAGGCATTCATTTAAGGTCAAAACGTTCATTCAGTGTCCCTTAGCAGAAGGCTGGCTTCCCTCAACTGTGAGGGAGGAGAAACGTGTGTCTCTACAACATAAGATCTCCAAGAATGTCCAAGTCCCAGAGGGCAGAGATTCACACAACAGTGCTGCTGCTGCTGCTGCTAACTCGCTTCAGTCGTGTCTGACTCTGTGCAACCCCACAGACGGCAGCCCACCAGGCTCCCCCGTCCCTGGGATTCTCCAGGCAAGAACACTGGAGTGGGTTGTCGTTTCCTTCTCCAANCAGAGGGCAGAGATTCACACAACAGTGCTGCTGCTACTGCTGCTGCTGCTAACTCGCTTCAGTCGTGTCCGACTCTGTGCAACCCCACAGACGGCAGCCCACCAGGCTCCCCCGTCCCTGGGATTCTCCAGGCAAGAACACTGGAGTGGGTTGCCGTTTCCTTCTCCAACAGTGCTGCTGCTGCTGCTAAGTCGCTTCAGTCGTGTCCGACTCTGTGCGACCCCACAGATGGCAGCCCATTGGGCTCCTTCAATCCCTGGGATTCTCCAGGCAAGAACACTGGAGTGGGTTGCCATTTCCTTCTCCAACAGTGCTAGCAGGCATCAATAAACTGTGATGCCTCTTCCTATATATTTACATTATAGAAAGAGCCCTTCACAACTGAAAGGAGTAATCTTTAATGGGGAAATTTCAGGCACTGGCAACTATTAGAAAATTGGCCTTAAAGAGGCCCCTCAAATCACACGAAATTGGCAACACCTGCTACACCTGTGCAGGTGGAGCCAGTTTCCTGAACTGCTTCAGATTCAGAAAATGATAGCACATAAAAGGCAAGAGACTGATTCACAGTCCCACGTTTTGATCCTGATTTCCACCCAGTTCTAGCTGTATGATCTAAATCAGCTATTTCACCTCCCTGCCTCAAAGTATTCCATCCAGGAATGAGTCACCTCACTGTAACAGTAAGGACTAAAATATTAAATGTAAAATATTTGCTTTGTAACAGATGTTCCCCACAGCGGTGATAACTAGTTCTATAATCCACATTCTTCCACTTCCCCACGCTCCTTGCAGAGGTACTTGGGTCCCCTTCTCCTCACCAGCCCCTTTTAGAAAGGTTGCAGGCTTTGGAGGTTAGACAACACGATTTCATACTCCAGCGCCAGCTATTACCACCTGTGTTCCCTGACCTCTCTGTGCCTATTTCCTCACCTAAACCTAAGAGAATTGCTGTTCAGAGGAGTAAATGAAATGATGAACACACATAGGATAGTAATTAACTACCTGACAGATCACAAAAACTCGAAAAATTTTAGCCTCAATCATTATTCACCAGCCCCCTCTTCGATTCTCTTGTTCGCTTCTCGGAACTCTAAGCTAACCCAGCTCAAAAATGGTCGCTTTGGAAAAAAGTGTTTTGCAATACAGTAGCGAACAGACCCAAGTCAATTAAAATTAAATAAAATTAAAACTTCTGTTTCTCAGCCGCACTAGCCGCATACAGATCCACAACCTCTCATCATAGCAGAAAGCGCTATGAGACAGACTGGGGCGCTCAGCCTGGCGGGGGGGCAGCTAGGGTCAGGGGCGCCCTGAGTTGCAGAGGCCCCGGAGGGAGACTTCGGCGCGAGAGCCTCGGCGGGACTCGGACAGGGAGCCGGAGGGCCGAAGCCCCGAGTCTCGGGAGGACCGCAGGTCACAGAGTGCAGGGATGCCTTACTGCGAAGATCACGGAAAGACATGGCGCTCAAGTGCCCAGGATCCCGTTGTCTCCACCGCTAGCTCCTTAGCCTTCTGGGTTTCTATGGCAACGCACGGAATCCCCGACGGTGCGCAGCCTGGGCCAAAAAGACCGCAAAGCAGACAGGGTCGTGTGCGCATGTTCTGTCTCTGCCGGAGCGAGGGTGGCCGGCAGGCGGCATATAACGCGACGCTGAGGAAGCGGGTGTGGCGTCCAAGTTCCCTTCACACACTCTGGAGATATTTGCACTGGCCGACACGTTCTGAGCACCTAAGTGCCTGTGCAAGGCGGTCTATACTATTTTTATTCCCGCTTAAACTCCTCCAGAAAGGATGTACACGATATCACGAAGCCCAGGCCTCCCTTTTAAGTCCTACGCCCGACACTCTCTTCTCTGGCATGTGTAAAATGGCTGGCCGCACCCGCGTCCGAAGCGCCTGCAGCGTGAAGCAGTCGAGGCCACGGACTGCAAGGCGAGGGCCAGAGCGGACGGAGGGGCGGCGAGTAGGCCGAGCCGCAAACCGCGCGTGTGCAGCGGGCTCGGACTTTACGACAGGCCGGAAACCGGCGCGCCGTGGGGTAGTCCTGGAAACTGTGAGCTCAGAAGTTTGGAGCTGGTCTTTGCGCGCGGTGGAGGGAGGGGGCCGATCGGGGGTGCACCGCGCCCAGCCCGTGGCCAGATCGGCTGGGAGCACTCTACCTGGCTGCCACGGCTGGGGACAGGCAACCGGAAGGGCTGGGGAGGTGAAGTGAGCTGAGCCCAGAGCGTGGACGAAGAAAAGGGACTACCAATGCTAAGATGCCCTCCGCCCCTGTATTGGTTTTAGTGAAGTAAAAGACACATGAATACGCTGATCTTAAAGATTCTCAAAATAGACCCGCACATACATGGTCATTAGGATAAATAAAGCCCTTTAGTAGAGAAAGAATAATTGTTTTAGCAAATTATCTTGGAACAATTGGAAATAAAAACAAATGAACTTGCATCCTTACATGTAAAGGGTAAAACCTAAAAACCGTGACTTTTCTAGAAGAAAACTTGGAAAACTTTGTGACTTTGGTTAAACAAGAGTCCTTAGACACAATACACTAAAAGTATCATCCTTTAAAAAATGTTTTTTGATGAATCGGACTTCATCAAAATTTAGAACTGCTCAAGACACTTTTTAAGAAAATGAAAAGGTAAACCCACAGTCTAAAGAAAATATTCACAAAACACAGCTGATTAAAAAGACTTCTGAAATACATAACAAACTTTCAAAACTCACTGAAGAAAACAATGAGAAAGCAGATCCAAAAACTTAGTTCACAAAAGATATGGCAAATGTCAACAAAAAATTAGTCCAGCTAAGAAATGCATAAATTTATTCGAGCCAACCTGAGGATTATAATCAGGCAAGGAGTCTTTCAGAAAGCTCTTAAGGATGGTCCAAAGAGGAAAGGGGTGAAGCTAGTATCTATGTGATCTTAAGTAAGGGGTAGATGCAATCAAGGGTACAACATTGTAGAGGTTTATTGCTATTAACAAGGAATAGATATTTTAGTTAATGGTTTTGGTTCTTTTCTAAGTAGGCAAGATATAAGAAACTGAATTCATACAATTTCCTCCTGAAAATACCTAACTATCTGAGGGCAGTTCTGCCAGTCTTCTGAGAGCACAAAATGCCTCATCCTGATCTTGGCCCTGAAGTTCCTTCGATGCATGTTGTATGTAGGTCAATGACTGTAGTGGCAAAAGACTCAATTGTTGTAGAACTGGATGGTGGGTAACATTCTTGGTTTTACAATCTCCTCTCTTTCAGTTTTAATTTCGACCAAGACTTGGAGACATTTCATGACCAGTTTGTCACAAAGCAATAGGAATGTTTACACCCAGGTGACTGACAGGTCACTCAATGTGCTATTATTGGAATGTTAATAGTAGCCAAAAGCATCTGGACCATCTCGCCTATCTCTCTAGTCTGTTATGGTTCAGGAAATGGTTTTCTTTTATTGCTTCTTCCCATATCTAGAGTTACACTATTAAAATCATCAACTTTGGGAATTCCCTGGTGTTCCAGTGGCTGGGAACAGAGGAGGGAATTCCCAGGTGGCTCAGTGGTAAAGAATCCACCTGCCAATGCAGGAGACATTAAGACTTGGGTTTGATCCCTGGGTCATGAAGATCCCCAGAGGAGGAAATGGCAACCCAGTCCAGTATTCTTGCCTGGAGAACCCTATGGACAGAGGAGCTTGGCGGGCTACAGTCCATAGGGTTGCCAAGAGTTGGACATGACTGAAGCAACTTAGCATGCACAAGTATTTAAGAACTTCCATTAGGTGTAGCCCAGTATCTCCCTAGGTTGTCTGACCCTGTCTGTCTGCACAAACCGCTGTCTTTAAAGGAACTGTTTATATTGGCCTTGCACATAAAGTTCACCAAACATACCTGCATAGTGACCCCTGACAGGATTGAGAAAGGAACGTTATCTTCTAAGGAGTTGAGTGGCTGGTATTAGAAGGAGAAAAATGAATCTTTATAGTTGAGCAGTTTTTCTGCCGCTGCAGAGGTCTGGTTAATGCACAATGCAGATACATAATCCACACTTGAGAGAAGAGGAAGTACAAGGTGGGGCGGGGGGGGNGAGTGGCTGGTATTAGAAGGAGAAAAATGAATCTTTATAGTTGAGCAGTTTTTCTGCCGCTGCAGAGGTCTGGTTAATGCACAATGCAGATACATAATCCACACTTGAGGAGAGAAGAGGAAGTACAAGGTGGGGCGGGGGGGGACTTATGTTTAAATTTTCTTGCCTTAAAATAATGAGTTTTGTTTTCTTACAAGTAATAAGCAAAGGAAAGAATGCTTAAGATTATTAGTCATTAGAGAAATGCATATTAAACTACAAGATAGCACTTAGGCAGTTATTAGAATAGCTAAAACAACAAACGACCACAAAAAACCCTGACAGTGCTAAGAGCTTGAAAGGATAGAGAGCACCCTGGACTTTCACACCTTATTGGTGAGAATATGAAAGTGTACATCCACTTTGGAAAGAGCTGGTACTTCTTACTAAAGTTAAACATACACTTAACATACAGTTCAGCAATTCCTCTCCCAGGTATTTACCAAAGAGAAATGAAAACTACTTACGTTCACATGGAAACCTACACACAAATATTAAGAGCAGCTTTATTTTAATTGCCCCAAACTGGAAACCACTTGGGTGCCCCTCAACTTAGAAATGGATAAACACATGTGGTACAATGGATTACCATTCAGCAATTTAAAAAAGAAGCAAACTGCTGAAATACACAAGAACAATGATGGCTCTCCAATGCCTTATGCTAAGTGGAAGAAGACAAGAGACTCAAAATGCTTCATAGTATTTGATTCCATTTATATGACATCCTGAATAAGATGAAAATATAGAGATAGAAAACAAATCAGTGGTTCCCAGGAGGAGCTGGATACATAATAATGTAATAATGTGTGGGAAGGGAGTAATGAAACTGTTCTATATCTTGTGGTGGTAATTACATGACAGTATCTGTTTGTCAAAACTCATAGATCTGGGGCTTCCCTGGTGCCTCAGTGGTAAAGAATCTGCCTGCCAATACAAGAGACATGGAAGATGAGGGTTTGATCCCTCATCTGGAAAGATCCCATGTGGCTTTTAATTATAGGCATCCTCAAGTGTGTAAAAGTAGTGACTTAAGTTTGCATTTCCCCAATGATTTAGGACAATGAACATCTTTCACGTGCTTATTGACCATCTGTTTATCTTGTTTGGGGAAATATCTATGCAAGTTCTTCACCCATTTTTAAAGTTGATTGCCTTTTTGTTGTTGACTTGTAAGAGCTCTTTTTGTGTTCTAGATTCTACACTCTAATCAGATACATGGTTTGCAGGTATATTCTCTCATTCTGTAGGCTGTCTTTTCACTTCTTTAGAGTTTGTGCTTTTTTGCAGC
>SJYV01025930.1:36506-85535 GCA_006410875.1 Neotragus pygmaeus | reverse complement strand
GAACTGTGGTGTTGGAGAGGACTCTTGAGAGTCCCTTGGACTGCAAGGAGATCCAACCAGTCAGTCCATTCTAGAGATCAGTCCTGGGTGTTCTTTGAAAGGAATGATGCTAAAGCTGAAACTCCAGTACTTTGGCCACCTCAGGCGAAGAGTTGACTCATTCATTGGAAAAGACTCTGATGCTGGGAGAGATTGGGGGCAGGAAGAGAAGAGGACGACAGAGGATGAGATGGCTGGATGGCATCACCGACTTGATGGACGTGAGTTTGAGTGAACTCCAGAATTGGTGATGGACAAGGAGGCCTGGCGTGCTGCAGTTCATGGGGTTGCGAAGAGTCGGACACGACTGATTGACTGAATAGAATATTCCATTATGTATATGTATCACAACTTCCTTATCCATTCATCTGTTTGGTGGACATCTAGGTTGCTCTTCATTCATAGCTTTTTATATCCAGTTATCCCAGCACTCTTGTTGAAGTGACTATTATTTCCTCCATGGAATAATTTTGATAATACTGTTGAAAATAAACTGTCCAGTGATGTATGAATTTATTCTGGGCTCTCTATTCATTCCATTGGTCTAGATCTCTAGTCTTGTGCCAGTTCCACACTGTTTTGGTTACTGTCGTGTTGAATTTTATGTAAGAAGTTTTTAAATAGAAAATCTTAGTCTTCAAACTTTTTAAGGTTGTTTTTGGCTTTTGGGTTCCTTTGTAATTCCATATTAATTTTAGGACCACACAAACAGGATTTCCTGTTTGTGTCTTCGAGGCCATTGGATTTTTACAGGAATTGCATTGAATCTGTAGATGACCTTGGAGAGGACTGCTGTCTTAATATTAAGCCTTCAATCCACAAACAGGGTCTTTTTCCATTTTTCTTTTTTTTTTGTTTTCTAGTTTTTAGGGCTGACTTGCCCTTCCATGATTGATTTTATTCTTTTTGTTCTTTCCTAGTGTATACAAATATCGTTCATTGTGTGTGTTGATCCTGTGTCCTGAGACTGCTCAACTAACTTATTAGCTCTGATAGTTTTACTAGCTCAAATAGGTTCTTTTTTTCCCTTTGAGTGTGAATTAATTTCTTCTCTATATAGGACCATGTTATTTGTGAACAGAGAGAATTGAAAAGTTTAACTTTTAAAGAAATTGTTTCCCAAATTGATGGTATCATTTTCATCCCCCCATCCCCAGCAGTATATGAGTTTTAGTTTCTCCAAACCCTTCCTCACACTTGGTACAATCCACAGGATACCCCATGGCCCACTTATGGGAAAATGGATGGAAAAGTTAAGGGACCTGCCCAGTCACCCAGAACCACCTTCTTGGCATGCTCAAACCACTGACAGAGGTCTCACCATGTCTGTGTCCCTAAACGTTCATTTTCCACCCACAGATGAGGATAAGGACACCCCAAGAGGTCACCCCAGAGAGTGACTCCCCAGACTGCAAGAGCCAAATCTGTTTTGTGTGCCTGTCCCAAGCTGGAGGGACCAGGGACCTCCCCAAGGTTCTGCCCTGTCCCCTTGCCCACCTACCACCCTGCCCCTGCTCTATACATCATCCCCTGCCAAACCTGGAGGTCCAAGAGATGAGAGCTTTCCCTGTGACATCACAGAGCTGGTTGCCAAGGGAGCCCTGCAGACCTGCCTGCTAGGTGGCGGAGAGCAGAGTCCTGCTGCACATGAGGCCCGGTCGCTCCTCCCCACCAGCTGGCCCTCCATGGAAGCCTTGGTCTGTGCGTTCTCTGAGCTGCGCATAAAAGAAGGTGCCGGGCTGCGGGGAGGAGAGGCAGGAGGAGAGATGCCCTCCTGTCCTGACCTGGGCCCAAAGCCACCAGGGTGGCCCCAGGGACATGCATGCTTGGGAGAAGGGAATGGTCATTGTTCCAGGCCACTTGACCCTGGACACTGGAATGCTCTTTTTTAGGGCAGGGGACAAAAGTGAGTGGCAGAAAGAGCCTGAAGTCCTGAAAAGATCTCGGTGCTGAGATCAGGTTTCTCAGCCCTCCCTGTGGGCTGGGAGAGAGGAGGAGTGCTAAGTTGGATGAGGAGGGTGGGAGGCAGGGGGCGGAGTCCACATGACAGATAGGTAAGCTGAGGTTCCTGCAGGCCAGGGTAGGGCTCATCCCACTAGCATGGGACTGTTCTCCCCTCACGTCCATGGGGCCCACTGGCCACACCCTTCTGCTCTCCCCTCCACAGATGCAGTGAGCTGGGCCCAAGGACACACCAGTCACCCCGACACACCACCCAATATCTACGAGGCGGGGCTGGGGGCCCAGCAGCTGCTGTGCCCCAGTGCCCAGGGAAGCAAGCCCAAGAACTTCCGGCTGCGCCACCTCCGGGGCCTGGCTCTCTACCTGCCAGGCCACCTGCAGCCTGCTGGCCAATGTGAGAGCCACTGGCTGGGTCGGCTCCTGACTGGGGGCTGCCTGCCACAGCCCGAGGGCCTAGTCTGGCCCCTAGACTTAGCACAGGGGACTGTGGGCCAAGGTAACAGCCACCACTCAGCCCTTCTGGAAGCTCAACTGCCCAGGGACAGCCGGGGAAATACAGGTGAGCCTGTCCAGGTGAGACAGAGCTAGAGACAGGAGGGCCAGACCCAGGGCAGGGGTGGGCTAGGCACTCAGACGGACCCAGGCAGTCCCTCTCCATTCCCAAGCCGCCTGGGTACCTGTCCCAGCTCTCCACTCAATGAGGGACCTCAGGCTGCTTTCCCCCACTGGCCATGCCTCAGTATCCCCATTGTACAGTGAGGGGTGTAAGGTAGAGAAGGGTCTTCCCTGCTTAAACCATGTCTCTCTCTTTCTCCTCCCCTGTGGGGTTTTCTTTAAGGAGAACCGCCCCCCTCCCCTCTGGCTTGGAAGGATGCCAGGCTCAGGGGTCACAGGGTGGGCTGGCAGCCCCCCCTGGGTCCCTCTGATCGACTCCTCTCTCTCCCTCCTTCCTCAGCTTCCAGTTCCAGCACAGACCCAGCCAAGGATGCCCCCTCCCAGTCTGGTCCCCCTGAAGGCTTAGGGCTCAGGCCTAAGAGATCCTGGGGGGCCCCAGAGGAGACCACATGTCCCTTATGCAAGAGAACCCGCTCTGAGGGCCTGGAGAGGCCGTAGGGATCCGAGTGCCAGGGCTGGTTCTCCCAGCTCAGGACAGGAGGGGAGAGGGTGGCACCAAGAGCAGGAGGAGACAGGTCCGGGGCCGGGGGGAAGGGCAACAGCCCCCACCAGTAGCACCCCCACACCGAGACACCCGGGCAGCTGCCCAGCACCAGAGCCTGGGCCAGCCTTGGGAAAGCTTGAGGGTGGAGGGAGGGAGGAAGAGGTCCCACGAGAGGGACAGAGAAAAAGAAAGCAGCCAGGGCATGTCCCTGCAGCCTGCTTCAACTCACGTCAGCCACGGGTACTGCGGAGGCTGGGTGGAGTGGAAAGCTGGGCTCCTGAAGGGCCAGGGAGCCTACAGATCTAATGTCAATAAAAGCCAAGGCCTGCGCTTCAGTCCCTGGGTCTGTCTGTCATCAGCCCAATTGGGTCAGAAAACGTGTGCTCTGAGAGCTAAGTTCGGTGTCACTCCCAGGAGAATCCGAGGTGCTCCCACCCTGAAGAGGGTGCCGTCCTCCTCTGGGCGGGCAGGGTCTCAGCAGGCCTACCAACAGGGCGTGGTGTTCTGGGTGAAGAGGGCAGAGGACAAAGTTAGGTCGGGTTCAGGATGTTGGGAAGGAAAGCAAGTTCCCAACCCGGACAGAAATGTTGGCCCTGGCCCCACGCCGCCCACCACTGAGGCTACAGTGGAGTTCACCCTCCCCTACTGCTGCTGCTGCTGCTGCTAAGTCGCTTCAGTCGTGTCCGACTCTGTGCGACCCCATAGACGGCAGCCCACCAGGCTCCCCTGTCTCTGGGATTCTTCAGGCAAGCACACTGGAGTGGGCTGCCGTTTCCTTCTCCAATGCAGGAAAGTGAAAAGTGAAAGTGAAGTCGCTCAGTTGGGTCCGACTCTTCGTGACCCCATGGACTGCAGCCTACCAGGCTCCTCTGCCCGTCGGGTTTTCCAGGCAAGAGTCCTGGAGTGGGGTGCCGTTTCCCGCCCCGATTCTCCAGGCAGAATGGGCACAGCTCTTCTCCCAGCAGGGCGAGACTCCAGGCACCCAGGCATGGGGCTGCTGTACCGGAAGGTCCTCACCCTGGCCCTGCTGCCACCTGGGGCTGGGCCACTGTCTTGGGGGCCGTCCTGTGTACTGTAGGATGTTTAGTGTCATCCCTGGCCTCCATTCACTGGATTCCAAGAGTGCCCTCCTCCCAGTGTGGCAACCACAGCCTGGGGGGTCTCATGTCCCCGGGGGGGGCAGAAGCACTCTGGCCAAGACGCCCTGCTCCACATCATTGGGCTTTGGCCTGTGGAGATTGGATGGGAGGATCCGGGTTTGCCTCCATGATCCTCGCCATCTCTGGCTTCCTGTCCTGGCAGCCCGAGCCGGGCCAGGGTCTACCTGCCCCTCTCATGGGCCTCTGTCAGACCACACGTGATGGTGTCAAGCACATTCTGGACATTAGACAGTGGGCGTCCTTCCAGACACAGGGGAAGACTCCCTCAGGCCCTGCCCTACCCCTGTATCCTCAGACGGCAGATTCTGGAGACGCTGGTCCCTAGTTTGGGGGGGGGGGGTCCAAGTTGGGGCCACCAGCCCCAGGCCCTGTCCCACAGGAGGGCCATCTGGAGGAGGGCCAGCTCTTAGGGACCAATGCACCCAGGCTGTGGAGGGGCCCGACCTCCACAGGCTGGGCTCTCAGGCCCACTGCTCACAGCTGTGTGGCTCCTGGGCAACTCCCAGCCCCTCGTTTTCCTCATTTGTCTGATGGAGGGACAGGCATGACCCCTGTCCCCAGGGAGGCCAGAGGCAGAGCCCCCGCCTGACCACTGCCTTGTCATCAGTTCTAGAGCCTCTTCCAAGGCTACATTCCTTAGCAGGGGAAGTTACAACTAGAATTGTAAAAAAACAATTGCCCATTGAGCTGGAAGCTGGCCTTGGAAATTGCCAGGGGACAGGCAGCTCCTGGGCCGCCCTCAGCCTCGGAGTGGGCCCAAGGAGCAGGGCCAGGGGTGCAAAGACCAAATGTGACCAACTGAAGTCTATTTATTTGTTTGTAATGAGACGAAACACTACAATCTGTTCAACACTGGGCTGGACACTGCAATGATTAGGGGGTGGGGATGGAGGGGCAGGGCAAGGCCTCTGAGCTCATTACCAATGTCCAAGGCGGAACCTTCTGGAAGACTCTTCCCTTACCTCAAGGGAGGGGGGAAAAAAAAAAATCACATGGTCATCATTGATTCAGATTAGGGAGGACACCTAGCTGGGCCTCAGCGTGAAGCTGATGTCAGCTCAGAGGAGGGGAGGCCAAGGCCCTTCTGCCCAGATGCCCTTCCAGGCTTGTAAGTTCCGAGGGAGGGAAGGACGCAGTCACACAGCCCCACCTGCCGTGTTCCCTCTCCAGCTCCTGGGCCATGCACAACTCTGCACCACCCCCTCTGTTCCAGAAGGCATGGCGAGCAGCGAGTAGCTCTGGGGGATCCGTGCACACTCCTCCCAGAGTTTCTGCCCCAGAGGCGGAGGGATCACAAGGCACGTGACTGCCCCCAGCCTCAAAGGCCGGGTCTCACTTGATCAATGCAGCGTGGAGCGTCGTCCTGTCCCTTTTGTATCCAGTCAGGTCTCAGAGCTGCAGCTCACAGGGCTGGGGGCCTGGGCGGGGCGAGGACCCCGGGGATCCTTGTCGGCACACGTCCTCAGCCTGGCTCCCCACAGCAGCTCAGGTGAATGGCATGTCCACTGTCGGCCAGGCAGCTCCAGTCACCCGGAACAGAATGGAGCCAGCCCGTGGGAGGACTCATCCTCCCGGCGGGGGTGTGAGCATCCTGCCCATTATCCTGAGGCCCAGCTAGGGAGCAGAGCCTGAGAGTTGGAGCTCAGGCTGTGGGTGAGGCGCCTCCCTGGCTGTCCCCCAGGAGCCCCAGCCCCAGGTGGAGAGATCAGATTGCTCCCAGCCCCCGGGCCTCTGGGGGCTGGCTCTGGATGAGGGGCTGGCGTTCCCACCCTTAGACCCCTTGTTATTCTCAGGCTCCTGTGTCTTTAGGGTCAAGTGTGTCTATAACACTTGGGTTCCTCCCTCCGAGAAGTTAATTCTGGCTTTGGAGGAAGGAGCTGGAAGGAATGGGCTGAGTAGTGGGGGAGGCCGGTGAGGGGCGCAGAGAAGAAGCCCTTTCCCAAGGCCTTGTGTCCCGGGGCAGCGGAAAAAAACAGACCACAGTGAACGCTGCCACCAGAGCCGCCCATGAGGCCGGTGTGCACACGCAGGGCCGGGCAGGGGCTCAGCGGAACTGAAGGTTTTCAGAGCAGGTAGGAGGCCTGGGAGAGCCTGTGGGGTAGACAAGAAGGGAGCAGGGTGAAGGCCAGGGCAGAAATACTCTGCCCCTACCCCGGGGAACTGGCCTAGCAAGCCAGGCGCTGGCACTTCTCCAGGCCCAGAGTCCCTTCCAGGGACCACCAGCTCCCCTCGGTCCCAGCACAAACCATGGCACCAACAGGGGTGCCAGCCCAGGAGGCCACGGAGCGCTGCTGTGTGGGCTCGGCCCCCATCACAACCTGCTCTGGGTCATGTCCATATATGAGTGCACCCTGGTGTTCCCATGGCTCTCAGAAGTGGCCGTGTCCGAGCTGAGCACTCAGCCAGGAGCTCAGAGAGTGAGCGGGTGCCACCGGCGCTGTCAAGGCCACGTGTACATCCAGGGAAGCACGGCTGGGGACACGGTGGCACCACGGCCCTGGGAAGAAGCTGAGCATCCGGGGCCTAGGAGAAAGAAACTTGATCTTTCGGTAACTTTTCAACTTTTGAACTGTATAAGTACGTTTTTTTAAAAAAGGAGCTTAGGACGTGAAAAGACAACACTCTGGCCAGGGCTTAAGGACTCTGCTTTTCCTCCAAAAGTTTCCGAGAAGTGGTCAGGGACCCCCCCCTGGCCCTGGGCTTTGTCACCCATGACCTGTGTGGCAGATGCCCACCTGGGGCTGCCTGTCCTCACTGCTGATGATGCAGGGCCCCCCACTTCCCTGACCATCACCCTCTATGCTCTGCTCCGCTTCCCGCACCCCCTGCTTGGGGTACCTGGAGACAGGGTATGCCCCACGTTGCTCTGCTCCCGAACCCGTGTAGCACCGGCCTGCAGCAGCTGGAGCGGGCCAACGGCCCGGCAGGTGGCCGCCAGTCCCTCTGCAGAGGACAGCCGCAGTCAGATGGCCAGGAAGGCAGTGTCCGCCAGATGCCGGGGGGTGGGGCCCGGCGGAGGCTGCCTGGCCGGCATCACATGGTCCGGCTGTACTCGATGCCGCCCTTGGCGGAGATGCTCGACCATGGCAGGAAGCTGCAGAGCAGGCTCTGGGCCTGGCGGTAGATCCTGTGTGGGATGGAACAGGGGCTCAGGTTCACTAGCGCGGAGCCCAGGTGCTGGATGTAGTCCGTGCGGCTCCGTTAAGGAAGATTCCACCTCGCCTGCCCGAACGCCCTGGGCCTCTCGGTCAGCATGGTGACCTGCAGAGGCTGCCTGCACACAACATACCGCTCCTGTGGGTGGCCATGAGCCTGCGTGGCCTCTGCAGGGCTGGGAGCCCCATTAGATGGCGGGGGCTCTGCTGTACAAACACAGGACCTTCGGAGTGCAGCCCCACACACCCAGACCTGACTGAGGCTGGATGCGACTGGGGGCGGGGTCTGGTGGAGCAAGAGCTCCTGTTGCCCCTACGCGGGGCCCTGTCCCTGCAACGAGGAGGGGTCTGCAGTCCTGACCCCGTGGACACCCACAGAGAGCCCCCCGCTTCACATGAGCCAGGCCTGCAGGCTTTTGGGTCACCCCTGTCTTTCCCGTTTATTTCCCTATGAGATGGATAAAGCCTGGACTCATTCGTTTAGCTTCTGTCTCTCACATACACACATTATTTTGGGGGCCGCTCCCTGTGACTGTTAGGAAGTCTCCTGGCCTCCATCGAATCTGTCAAGAGCCAGAGAGAATTGGCCCTTGAAGAGGAAGATTGAAGAAGAGGGTGGAGGGCAGGGAAACCCAGCTGGGTCACGCACCCAATAAGGAAGGTTGGAATCTAAGAGTTCAAAATCAACAAATAATTCTTTTCGCCTCCCGTGCTTGTTTTCTCCCCTGTCAGCACTAGAGCGGGGGTTTCCGTCTGCCTTAGTCACTGCTGTATCCCCCTCAACCTCAAATAGGAAGCTCTCAGTAGATACTTGACGGATGGATCTCGGGCCAGGCTGATGTCCAGGGAGCACCTACTTTCCCAGCATCCACACCCAGACCATTATATCCTGTCAAGAGGTGCTGGTCAGAGTTACCCACAACACTTGGGTCCCATGAACTTGGCCTCAGGGATGCCACGTGAAGGCAACCGTGGTTTCAGTTGGCGCACAGACCCCACTAGAAAGCCAGCACCCCTCACCCCGCGAGAGAAAGGATATAGGATGGTCCAGGGCGGGTGGCCACCGTTGATGTAGAGGACGTAGGTAAAGCCATCTTTGAGGACCCCGCGGATGGAGTAGTAGTAAGGGAGATAGTGATGCTGCTTGAAGTCTCTGTTCTCGTAGAAGCTTATGGCTGTGCTGTTGGTGGTGAGGACGTGCAGGTAGATGGCTTTGCAGTGGTCCTGGGCAGTGGTTGATATGTGATCCTTCAGACTCTCAAGTAACAGGGATCCTGAGGGGTGAGAGGAAAGGGGTGGTCGGGGGAAGGGAGCGTGAGGCAAAGGCTGACCTTCCAGAACCACCCCTTGCCAGAGTCCCTAACATCCGACCCCCTGGTGGGGCTCGTCGGGTGAGGCTCGAATATCCCAGACAAGGATGTGAGCCGGCCATGGTCCCTCCCAAGGGCTGGACCTACAGCGAAACTCACTGCCCTTTTAGCCCAGGAAAAGCATGGAATGGATGGGTCTGGGTTACGAGAGAAGACCCTGACGCTCGCTGGCAGCATGGGACAGGAGTTTGGAGCTGTGCCGGCGGCAGGGCCCCTAAGGGTGGCAGGCATCCGATAAACCATGGTTGGGACTGTTCCTTCAATTACACTTCTACTCTTAGTCAAGAAAACCCTGGGGCCGGATGTGAGCTGGGGGTGTGGTGAGAGGCACTGTAAGAGGGGCCCATTCTCTAATGAGGATGCCTGGGAGGGGTTATTCATCTGATTTCACCAGATCTGGGAAGGAGGCCACAGCAGAAAGACCCACGAAATGTGGAAAGAAGACAGGCTGAAGGCCGAGAGTGGGTGGGGCCGGCAGACTTGTCAGGGGCAGGGAATGAAGGAAGGGTGCGAGTCTGGCCCCAACAGAGGGCCAAGGTATAGAGCAAGAGAGAGACCGAACAGGTCTTATGAGAGAGTCACCAGGGAGCAGGGGTGAGCTGGGGGGACTTACAGGTCCCCCCCCNGATGTGAGCCGGCCATGGTCCCTCCCAAGGGCTGGACCTACAGCGAAACTCACTGCCCTTTTAGCCCAGGAAAAGCATGGAATGGATGGGTCTGGGTTATGAGAGAAGACCCTGACGCTCGCTGGCAGCATGGGACAGGAGTTTGGAGCTGTGCCGGCGGCAGGGCCCCTAAGGGTGGCAGGCATCCGATAAACCATGGTTGGGACTGTTCCTTCAATTACACTTCTACTCTTAGTCAAGAAAACCCTGGGGCCGGATGTGAGCTGGGGGTGTGGTGAGAGGCACTGTAAGAGGGGCCCATTCTCTAATGAGGATGCCTGGGAGGGGTTATTCATCTGATTTCACCAGATCTGGGAAGGAGGCCACAGCAGAAAGACCCACGAAATGTGGAAAGAAGACAGGCTGAAGGCCGAGAGTGGGTGGGGCCGGCAGACTTGTCAGGGGCAGGGAATGAAGGAAGGGTGCGAGTCTGGCCCCAACAGAGGGCCAAGGTATAGAGCAAGAGAGAGACCGAACAGGTCTTATGAGAGAGTCACCAGGGAGCAGGGGTGAGCTGGGGGGACTTACAGGTCCCCCCCCTTACCTATCCCGTGCTTCCTGAATTCCTTCACCACTCCCAGGCTGAGGATGTATGCGACCTGTGTGTCCACAGAGAAGCTGGAGGCTAGAATATCTCCGTCCTAGAGAGAAAGTCAGAGACGGCCGGGTCAGCAGTGGAGGCCCTGGTCCCACTGCAGGACACGCACAGCTCCCAGGCCGACTTCCGGGACACACACCTGGGGGGACACCAGGGCAGGAGAACCCAGTACAGGGGACAATGGAGAGCCACCCCACCCCAGTGGAGGCGAGAGGCTGTGGGCCCTTCTATGAGAACCTGCTGCTAACAGAGCACATGCAAAGTTGCTTCTCTCAGGGCAGGTGGTAGACCAGATGGGAGGGTTAGCAAAGCCGGACCAGAGCAGTCATGGCAGGAAGAAGCGCCACTCAGGGGGCCCTCGGTCCATGTCAGTCCACATGCCAGGAGACAAGGTGGGCCCACGGGGCGTGGGCGCTGTAACTGAAGGATCCTACACAGTCCCACGGGGTCCTGGAGTACAGGGGGAGGCAGGTGGGGGCGGCCGAGAGACATGATGCCCCACACGGCCTCTTGGTTCCAAAGATGGACCACCGGACTGAGAGCCACGCCTCTGGCCAGGACCAGGTTCTCATGTTCTTCTGCCTCACAAAGAACCGGAAGGCTCTGCTGTGTGTGTGGTGTTCACTCCCTCACTGGAAAGGACACTTGCGACTCGGCCTGTGTCCCATCCCGTGCTCACTGAGTGGTCCCAGGGGCTGGATCAGGGGCGGCCCGGCCCGTTCTCACCCCAGCCTCCACCCCACAGTTAACCTGGATGCAGGCGGACACGCCTCCGGCCTCAGGGAGGCCTCCTTCCGGCTCTTGTGACTCGAAGCCTCAGAAAGCCCGTGTACCGATCACCCTCTTCCCTACTTCACAACAATGGTCACTGTGAAGCCCACTGTGAAGCCCATGCATTAAGTTATGCAACTTAATGTATGTATGACTGTGTCATAAACACACAGAATGAAACCAACCACCTAGGACTCTCACATGCTGTCTAGGCTCCCGAGGATGGGGCCCAGGGCAGGCAGCGTCCAGAGGTGTCAGCCTCTGAGCCATCACTGCAGACACTCACCTCCTTGTGTATCTTGGTCCGATTCTTAATTTCAGCTACAATCATCCCCACGATGTCACCCCTGTAGGTTGCGGCGAGGGAAAAGAACTTCTTGTTGGAGGTGATATCACGATACCATGAGTCTGGGTACCTGAGGAGGAGAAAAACGCAGGTGGACCAGCCGAAGGTCAGGTCCAACCACCGCTGTGCTTCAGAGAGTGGAACCACGGGGGACCCTTGGCTGCTCCGTCCACCACTCAGGGTCTGCCCACCACCCAGTCTCCACCAAAGCGCATCACCCTCAGAGCTGCAACTTCTGATAGCCGTTATCTGTCCAGATGGGACCGTTCACTGCTGAGTAGCCTTTGAGTTTTGGGCACGTGAGGGCAAGGTGTGTCCAGAGCTGCTGGGGCTGCTCAGCAAGAGCCCCAAGGGCAGCAGGGAACTGAGCAGTGAGGTACTGCTGAAAAGGCAGAGTCAGCTGCAAGCCAGGAGACTCGGACAGGTGGGAGTGAGGGGTGGTTTCCTGACGGGCTAGGTTAGCCCGGGGTTCCTTTCTTGGGACCAAGAGCAGAGGAGGGTCTCGGACCCCCACTGGAGACCCAGGGAGGTGCTCTGCTCGGGTCTGCTCTGTAGAGGCCACTGCCCCCCTGCTCCCGCCAGAAAGTTCTGCAGAAGCTGAGCATCACCCTGCCTCCTCTCCTGGTCCCTGTCAGTCCCACCTTCTGACCAGCAGTGTCAAGCTGGCACAGCGGCCAGGAGTGAACCACCACACGGCCTGAGGGGACTACAGTTCTGTCCACCATCTTTAGAACCTGAGGCCTCCAGCCCAGCCATCTCCAAGGAGGCAGGAAGGCCGGGCTCCTCAGAGGTCCAGAGACTCTGGCCGGTGAGGCTCTACCCGCCCCAGGTCACTCTCAGCAGGGTCTACTCCACAGACTTGCTGGATTCCTGTCCAGCGGTGGGACTGCTGGGCTGATGGTCACTTTCTATGAAGCTAATGCCAGCCCACAGCACACTCCCATTAGGGAAGTAAGGGGTGGGCGACCGGCTTCAACAGGTCTGAGGCTGAGACTCATGGAGATGTGATGCTGGCAGGATCGTGTTTATTTTCAAGTTTTAAGAGTTTGTACTATTTTTCTTCACTATAAATGCTCTACGAGCATATTATAGGAAAATGCAGGAAACAGAGACAAGCAAAACCAGACAAAACTTTTGGTTGCTAATCAACTACAAACAACTACCAGCCAAACAACTACCAAAAACATTTGCTACATGGCACATCTCCTCCTAAGCTTTTATCTTGTACATGCTTTCAAATAAAACAGGGATTGTGGTATATTCTGGCTTCTGGTCTGCTTTTTTCACCTACTGTCTCACACATACACACAAACATATAAACCTCGAGGACAGATCTCTCTGCCCCTGGCTGGATAATATTGTACTTCTGCACGTACATCCCCTGATGTAGGGAACCAATTCCTTTCTGTTAGGACACTTAGGTTGCTTCTCGATTTTCTGAATGTCATAAGCAGCACTGCATGAAGCGTCTTTGTAACTGAAGATTCTCGGCAAGGCCCTGCCTGATCTCTGTACAAGAACACAGTGAGGTGCAGAGAGACCAGGGGCGCCAGGGAGCAGGGCCTGGGGCCCCGACGGGTGAGGGGGCTCTCGGTCACCAAGGCACCAATACAGCAAGCGCCCCAGCTTCAGCACTCTGCGCAAAGGCCCCGGCCACCCCCACCCCAATCCCCGCCTGCAGACCCGCTGGGCTTACTCGATGGGGAACCAGTCGCCACAGAGGTGCTTCACGGCGTCTATGTCATCGGGGCAGAGGAGGCGCAGGCTGACCTCGCTGAGCGCGCTGGACGGTACCGCCTCTGTCATTCACACCTGTGGGGGAGGGGCGTCAGGAGGCGGCGCGCCCCGCGGAACCTCCTCCTCAGGCAATCTGCAAGGCTGGCGGGATGGGAAGGCTCACGGTGGCCCTACGGGTGGAGGGCCTCTCCCTTCACGAGTGTTCCTGCACCAGGCATCACAGACACCCCACCCTGCAGAGAAGGCCTGGGAGGATGCGGATACTTAGAGGCCCCCTCCCTGCTCACCGGGGATGCTCCTGAGCCCCCTGGAGGGCAGCTGGCCTCTGTTCTCTCCCACCTCAGCCCCACTGAGCTGCACAATGAGTACCCACACCCACCCCGCTTCCCCTCACCCGCTGTTACTCCACTGGGAGGGCACACGGCCCGCCTCTCTGCCTGGGTCAGTGGCATCCTATGACCCAGAGCTCAACGGCCCCAGGCCTGGGCTGGGGGACCCCAGGGACCTGCTGCATTTAGAGTGGCACTTATTGGGTGGGCTGTTTCTCCTCCCCCATCCAGGAGATTAAGATTCATGTACAGAGAAAAGACTTCGAGAGATGCCGGAAGTTCAAGTCAGGGGCCACGAGTTGCAACGACTAAATCAGGAAGCTACGCTCAACCCAGACAGGGGGGTCAAGCGTGGGCTCCGACGAAGCACCTACACGCCCAGGACCAAGCAATCGCCAAGGAAAAGCCGAACCCTGTGCCCCCTGAGATCCTGCAGCCACAGGACCCCCAGGGATGGAGGCCAGCTTGCCAGTGCCTCTAGTAAAATACACAAAGCCCTTAGGCCCCCCGCCTAAAGTGCTGGGTCTGAAGCAGATCAAGCCTCCAGGCCACCTGGTACATGGGCACCATGACATCTGACACACACAGAGTGGGTGGCATTCTACATGACAGCTGCTTGCTCTCTTCAAACACTCAATGTCATTAAAAAAACAGAAGTAGACTGAAAGAGACAGGGGAGACCTACAACCAAACATGATGTGCAAACTCCTTCTGGAAAACACAAAAAGTCAAACAACATTTGGGAGAAACTTAAATATGGGCTAGATGCCAGATGATGAATTTATTATGAAATGATTATGAACCTGTTACTGTCTCAGACATGGAAGGTGGAGTGCTCCTGTAGACGGTCTTCAAGATGCTCTGCTGAAATACTTCAGAGCGAGGCATCATTGCGTTTAAAACTAAATAACTCAAAATCTTTTCAACTGCTTAGGAAGCAAATGTGACAAAATGCTGTTAGCGGTTGCATCTAAAGTGGCAGGTTTATATAAAACAGGAACTGACTATTTACACATTCCATTTTTCTATGAATTTGAAATTTTCCTTAACAAAAGTTGCAGTCGGGGCGGGGGAAACGAAGGTTCTGTGTGGGGCCCCATGAGGGCCCAGGCAATGCCAGAGGCCAAAGGGTGCCCAAGGCCAGAGCCCTCCTGCTGCCGGAAGTGCCACACCCTCCCCTTCCCTGGTAGACCGGCTCCAGGAGGCTGGTCTGGGGTTTGGCGAGCACAGGCCAGCCTGGGAAACGGGGTGACAAGACTGCCTGCCCGCATCACCCTTGACAGAGTTCCAGGTGTCTCACTGGCTGTGCCCACCAGGTTCTCGACCAAGAGCTGGGGTCCTCTGAGCGCCACAGGAGGAGCTGCAGGACAGGAGGCATTGGCTCACCCTCCGCAGTCTCTCCCCGGAGTTGGCAGGACAAATGCTGGCGACCGACAACCCCAGCTGCAGAGCACGGCCGCAGGCAGACACTGAGTACCTGGGGAGCTGGCACCAGAAGGAGCACCAGGAAGCAAGGCTTTGATCTGTGGTACCTGCACCAGGGGGCTGACTACAAAGAGGCTGGGGTAGGCACTTCCCGAGGGGACGGAAATGTTTTGCATTTTGACGGTAGTGGTTGTGTACACAAACGTATATACACGTATATTAAACTCATTGGGTATATTCTGTTGTATGTACGTTAAACTTCAATAAAGTTGGTTTTAAAACATTTTAAAGGTTGAGTGACAGCAAAGGGAGAGACTGATAATAAGTGAGCAACTTGCCCGTCCTGGGATTTATACATTTTCATCCTAGTGTCCTTGTGACAATGCTCTTGACCAAGCGGGCAGGATTCCCCTGTTCAGCGTTCACGAAGAACACTGGCCTCTAAGACACACAGCTATTTGTGGATTCTCACATCCCCATTAGAAGTACTTGGATGTTTTCAAAGGCCGTTCTTTAGATGCCTTGATTTAAAAATAGAGACATGTCACATCTAACTAAGGGGAAATGTAGTATATTATTGTGCCTGATCTGCCCAAGCCCAATTGACAGGAGTGGAGAAGGGAGAATCCGGCACCCACATGCCAGAGAGAAAGGAATGTTCCGGGGGTGGGGGGGGTGGTCAAGACAGAGGAGGTACGGTGGGCAGTGCTGGTCCACCACTGGGGGAGAGTCCGGGAGACTGACATCTGACACCTGTGGGGACCCCGCTTGTCCACCTGGAACCTTCAGCCAAGCACTGACCTCCTGTTGCTATGTGCTGCCCTACGGGCTTAAGGGACAAGGACTCAGAAGACTCACTGGAGGACAGAGGCAGCAGGTGAACCAGAGCGGAGCCCCAAGTCAGCCCTTTGTCCCGAGCCCCAGGGGGCTGGAGGCACAAGCACACAGGCCACCTTTCCATGCATTTCCCTACGAAGACACAGACACACAGAGCCTACGATAGCAGGGACACATTGCACAGAAGACACAGTTCAGGCCTGCAGCAAGAGTTCTCCCGGGCTTGCTAGGTCTGCCTCCTGCCCTTGGCCTTCGGGGGTGGGTGAGAGGAACATTTCTAGAAGGGACAGAAATTGGATTCTCCAAAACGATGAAGGGCCAGCCCGCTTACCTCTCCATCTGTCCTTTCTCCTTCCCTAAACCTCGTCCCAGTGGGCTGTCTGCACGAGTCATCTTCCTTCTGAGCTGAAATGACCTCTCGGGTCCCTGTGTTGATGCCATGCGGTGGCTGGGGGTGATGCCTGATCACCTGGGTGTGCGCTCCCAGACCCCACCTCCTGAGGGACTGTGCGTGCCCAACCAGAGGACAGAGTGTTCTCCAACATCTCAGGCGTATCCTCCACCCTATCCCCCAGCTGCCAAGTGCTGGGGATTCAGGACCTGGGGACTCAGGATGGGACTATTCTAGTTTTGGGAGGGGTTTCCTGGCACCATCACAATGCCCATGGGGCAGAGCACCACCCTGGCCTGTCCCTGCACTCTGGGCCCCTTCTCAAACAAAGCACGGGAAAGATCAGTGCATACTCGTCCACGGCACAGAATTAAAGACCACCAGGGCCCTCCAACGTGAAATTCTGCAGGCACCAGGCTTATTGGCTCGACAAACCCAACAACAGATTCCAAGCTCTTGCCTTCAGGATGGATGGCACAAAAAAGGAAAAATAAGCCAGTGATGGACACACGGCACCACCCTGCTCATCAGTAAAATGGGCTGAAGGGCTCAGAGCAGGGAGTGAGGGAAACCATGAACGCTCAGCCCAGCTCGTTTGTTCAAGTGAGCAGCCATCTGGGGGCGGGGGCAGTGGGAGCTGTCTCTACAGCAGCCTGGGAGCCTTTCAAAGCCTGAGAGTGGGAGGAGAAATATGAATAATTTACAGGAGACAAGACAAACACCCAGCACTGTGGGTTCAAAGCACCTCCCTCTTACAGCCTGCCACACAATGCCCCAAGGGGAACCCACAGGCCCCTCACACACAATTTAAGACACATCACTTCACCCGCGAACTGTTAACAGTGGGGGATGCCATTTGTGTGATATTCTAAAACTGGCTAAAGAAGTTGACGTTAAGAGCCATGAGAATGCAGCTGGGGGTGGGAGACAGAGGACCTCGATGGTGGGGCATAGGTTGACTCGCGGGGCCGGTGACACTGTTCCCATGTCCATCAGGGTTGTTAACTGCGTTCACCTGCACACTTCAGATCTGCTGGCTGGGCAGCATGTGAACCATCTCTCGACTTAAAAACAAGACAACAACCAGTGGTCTGGAACAGTCCCAGGGTCAGCCCGTGCTTCCCTCTGGGCCAGAGGTTTTATGACCACCACCCCCATCGCAAAGAGAATCCATTCATTTTTTTTTATCAAAGTTGTACTGAAAACCCAGGCCCCGGACTAGACACCGGTTGTAGTAAAGAGCAAAGATGGACATCTCTGATCACTGGCGGGGCTGGAGCGGGTGGGGAAGGTGTGTGTTTTCTTGCTCTTTTACCTAAATACTCTAGGAAAGGCTTCCTTTGCTTGAGGAATTCCGAGGCAAACAGCACATCAGTGAACACAAAGAATGCCATCCAGCAGGCTGGGCAGGGAGGGGTTAACACACCTGTCAGAGGGGATGCTCCCCTCCCAAGGCCTCAGGAGAAGGCAGGAGATCCCCAAGCATTACTCAAGGTGTTTTCCTTGACTATTTGATCTGCCTCCTTGAACCAAGAGTTCCAGGAGGAGAAACAGAATCCTGAACCGTCCCACGTGCATCAGCTCATGCCCTCCCCGCCAAAACCAAGGAGGATCACTGGCTCACAGTATTTCTTACAGCAGTGGAGTCCAAGGGAAAGGCAAGGCTTCGAGGCCACACACATCCGGTGCACATGCACTGTCTGGCTCCCCTGCCACGTGCAGGCCCTGGGTCCTGGCAGGGCTGTGAAGTGGGGACCGAAGTCCTCACAGGACATGTGCAGAGCGCCTGCCAGGCGGGTAGAAGTAAGCCCTCTAGAAAAAAGGTGGCCGTGACTGCCAGGTGCCAAGTTCTCTTCCAGGGACTAGTGAACGTGCGGGATCCGCACTTGAAACTCGGGCCGTCACCAGATTCTCGAGGATAAGAAGGAGAATGAGTTCTTCCAGAGACGGGCTCCCTCAGCACTGCCCTGGTCTGGGGCTGAAATGCACACTGATGGCAGCTCAGTTTCAAAAGGAAAAGCACAGCCATGGTGGTCTCGGGTTCAGAAACCCTGCCTGCCTCTCACCATTGCCCCTTCAGCAACCAGCTCCCCCAGCCCTTTCCAGCACTTGTGCTTTTTCCACCTGACTCTGCTGGGCTTTGTTGTTTTATATTTGACTGTTTAATCTCTGCGTCCCTAGGTTTGTATTTAAGATCCTTCAAAATCCAACAGATATTAAATGTGAAAGTGGGTCAAATTAGGTATAAATTAATATTAGACCAAGTGGTTAACTTTCATAACAAAAATTATTTTAAAAAAGAAATTCGACCTCCTCTCAGTATTTATTTGCCTGTGAAATTAAGGCAGACGTCTGTTTTACATCACTCACTTCTGCCTCATTTGAGTTTTTTTTTTTTTCCTAAACAATGAGCTTGTTTTTATTATCAGAAAAAAATAAAGACTTCCCGGTGATATGTGAAAATTCAGAACACATTTTTTACACTACAATAATCTGTTTTTAATTGTAACAACTTGGGAATTCTATAATGTCTCTTCAAATTATAAGTAGAATGGTTATCCATTTTGCCCCAAAATAGACTCTCAGTGCCAATGTTTAAGCCCCATACCCTTGGAATAGCACAGCATTTATGCACTGATGCCAGAAATAAACATTATAAACACAGACCATACTTGTAATGAAGCAAAGAGGAGGCAGTTGTTGGTAAAAAAAAATATTTTAGAGTTCCTGTGCAGTCATTACAAAGAAAATTCAGTGGCCATATAAAAATCAATTTAAAAAATATTTAAAGGCTTCAGGACAACCATCTAAAAAAACCGAAAAAGGTTTAAAAAAGAACATCCCCCATTTGTTAAATGCTGTTTAAAACTTTGTTCATGGTAAAATAAGAATCAACACACAACATGAAGCAAAAACTCAAAAGCCCCCTCTTCACTTCATCCTCAGTAAAATGAAGGTTAATAGATTCTCGAGTTTCCTACTAGAAAGCAAACTTTTTAAATAGGAGAGGGCTTTTGGGGTATGGGGCCCGAGGGGGCTTCTGAGGTGGAGATTTCACTGGTACATAACAGCGTGACCAAATGTCAAGCAGAGTACTTTTCTGTACCTTTCTGAATATTTCCACAAAGAAGTTAAACACAGGAGGCCAGAAGAGAAACAATACTGTAATTTGAAGCTAAGAGTAGAAAGAGCAGCAAATATCTGGCCAGTAAGACCTTCTGAATAGTTTACAACTAGAGTCACAAGGAAGCATCTAAAAAGAAACAAGTTGTTAGAAGGGAGCAAACAACTCAGTGCTACTGGAACTAGGGAAACACTGTTGTAGTAACACTGTCCAGATAAAAATCCTTTCAGCAGCTAAGGGACAACTACCCAGAAACTATTTTAGAAAAAGAAATTGCTTTCTTTTCAGTTATTTTTAAGATGGGCTCAAATTTCACTACTTTTCTGCCCAGATACTTTGCTGTCCTGTTTTAAGAATGCAGGAAATAGAGGAACACAATTTACTGTTTAATAACAATAAGAAACAGAACTGGAAANCTTGATGTGTGGTATTTTATTTGGGTGCTCCAGGTCTTAGTTGCAGCATATGCAATCTAGTTCTTTGCCCAGAGATCAAACTTGGGCCCCCTAAACTAAGAGCACAGAACCTAGCCACTGAACCACCAGGCAAGTCCCTGATGTGAGATATCTTAGCAGGAGACAAAGAACCTGCTGGATTGTTCTTTGAAAATCTTAAACACTGAGTTTACCAAAGATGCTAATAAAGACTTTTTAAAACTCCATTTTATTAGTAGTTATAGCAAAATTTATTTCTCTTAGTCACATTATTGATACATATTATCTATGCATATTATCTGCTTTATATACTCACCAGTACCTTTGGAATTCTGGTAATAAGAATGTCCAGCTGATCTGTTTTAAGAAAAAAAAGATGTATATAATATGTAACAATTGAAAGTTATATAAGCATTAAATAAAGTATTTTAAATGAAAAATAAGGACAGTATTACATATGCTTTTTACTTTCCATTTCCATCAGACATAATGTCTTGCAAAGCCTTCTCCTATAATTCTGGTTATATCCTACTGACTCCAAGCTTTTCCAAAGTGAATTATCAGAGATTTTTACCATACTATATATATAGGATTTACTTTAAGCCAGATTTGGCCTTACATTTACAGCCTCAGAATCTAATTCCTACACTGAGCTCAATGAAGTAATTGGGCTTCTGTGCTATCCATATTTTCTTCCTTTATTCTTAATAAAATTATTATATGTAATTTAAGGTGTACTGGAACTAAGTTGGTCTAGAATGTTTGTACAGTTCATTTTTTCGGTTCTCAAATTAAGACAAAACACTCCCCTTTTCCTCTTCCTACAATTTTTTCAATGACCAAGAATTCATTGATACTCTGATATACTAGGATCCAGAACTTTGCTAAACACTCTGAGGAGCAGAAAAGTGGAACATAGTACCAACCCATCTTTAGAAGTCATCAATGCACCAAACACATATATATATTTTTAAAGACGGCCATGGGTGCAGCAGGAGCCATGACTATGGGCTTGAGAGGAACATCCAGCAGTTCTCACTTTTAGGGAATAACTGATGGAAGGGATGAGGTACTGCCTCCAACAGTAATTTCACCAACTATCTTCAGCGTCCAGAAAATAATAGTAAAAACCCATGGCAGAAACCATTACAATGCTGCTGCTGCTAAGTCACTTCAGTCGTGTCCGACTCTGTGCGACCCCAGAGACGACAGCCCACTAGGCTCCCCCATCCCTGGGATTCTCCAGGCAAGAACACTAGAGTGGGTTGCCATTTCCTTCTCCAAAACCATTACAATATTGTAAAGTAATTATTCTTCAATTAAAAATTAAAATACAAAAAAGTTTCCACTAAGCAGTTTAAAAAAAAAAGTAAAAACCTGCTCAAAATGGATTTATGAAAAAGGAACTATTGAGTGAAGAAAATGCCAAATTCAAGGTGCCTTCCTCTCCCTTCAGTACACTAGAGACCAGTCCACAGGAGCAGCCTGCTCCCACCCCCTCCTCTACCCCGGGATCACGACCCAGGCCTGACGGCCATCCTCCCAAATCCCTCAGGGCCCCGCAGCCTCACCCGCCGCCGCCACCCTCGGCCCTGGCCCCTGCGGGCGGCTCTGCGGAAGAACTGCATTCCGTCCAGTCGGACACTGGACCCTGGTTGGGCATCTCCTCCCGGGTGCCCTGACTGCGAGCTCTCTGCGAGAGAAGCTTTCCCCTTTCCCCTCCCGTGTCAGCACGCGTGCGTCAGGCCGGGAGATATTGGGGGTGAAGAGGCAGACGCCGGATTCTAGCCCCCTCCGATGAAGTCTGGACACTGCCCGAATAGCTTCGGGAAAGTCGAGAGGGCAGATCCAAGATCCTGGAATTAAGTTGGGGGAGGGGCGGGAGTTCATTAGTTGATTACGCGTTTGTTCATTTGCATCTTTTTGTGGAAGGGATGCGTCGCAGAAAGGAAGTGTTAATTTCCCTCTAAAACGAAAAGTGCCTTTCACGTTGGTATCCAGACCCTCTGCAAATTTGCAAATCTTGAGGGATACCATATAGGTCAAACAGCAGTACGCAAACCAAGGGCCAAAGCACCTCGCTGAGGCACGCGGAGCGTTGTCGGTTGACCGTTATCACCAAGGCAACCAGACCTTGCCAGAATCCCAGTTGTTGACTTCCTCCAACTACTTCTGCGCACGCGCAAAGTATCCCGGGACTTTTGGCAAAACGCTTTTCTCCTGGGATTTGGCCTTCGGGACGCTCCGTAGTCGGAGGCGTGGCAGAACAGAAGACGCCAAGGAAGTTGGATTGCGATTGGTTTCTACTTCGTGTTCCCGGAACTTAGTGGGCGTCGCGCGAAGGCTGAAGGGAACGTGGTGGTCAGATTCTAAGTTTGTGCGACTGGAGGCGTCAGGAACCGGGGGAGCTACCATGCCTCGATACGCTCAACTGGTTATAGGCCCCGCCGGCAGCGGGAAGGTAAGGATTTGGCAGGCGAAGGAGGGAAATGTCGAAGTTTGTGGGAGGTAGGGAGGTTCGCGTCCTGAGGGAAGGGCTGGAGGTTGTATTGGGGACCCTGAGACCTGGGCAGCTCGCTTCTGCAGCCTGGGCTTCACTGTCCTTTTTGTTGTTCTTTTGAAAGGAAATTAGTGATAGTTGCTAGTTTTTAATTGCATAATTAAGCCCCAGATACTGCGCTTATACTATTTCCACAACAACCCCGTGAGTTAAGTCCTGTTACTCCTACTTTGCCGGTAAGGAAAATGAGACTTAAGTTTTTGCTCAAGATCTCATAGCTAGTAAGTGACGGCTGGAATTTGAATCCAGTTTTGTGTAACTCCAGAATCTGCCAGTGTCTTTAACCCAGGAGGTTAGTTTAAGGTGGGGTCTCGTTAATCACTGTTTCTCAGAACTTGAGACGTGGACTTGTGGTGTACTTAGGAAATAACGCCTGACATTAATGAACATTGAATCATATATTGAAAAGGTCGCTCCCTTTTCAGTTTTCTTTCAGTTTGCATTGAGATGAAATCATCAGTTTGGTGCTAGTGTGTCTTCAGTTCAGTTACTCAGTCGTGTCCGACTCTTTGCGACCCCATGAACCGCAGCATGCCAGGCCTCCCTGTCCATCACCAANGAGTCTATTCACTGGAAGAAGCATTTTAAGGTCTCTACGTGGTCATACTCATAGGTGGCTCCCATCATGAGTATTCCAAGTGTTGGCCCTGCCTCAGCAGGAAGTCAGCCTCAGGTGAGGAGATGAGGAGTATGAGAGGCCCTCAGGACTGGACTAGGGACTGACTGGCCTTCATGTGAGGTGACACCCGACCATTCAGACTCTGCTGTGGGCACCTCGAGGTGACCGTCACATGTCGGCCAGCCTCTGCAGAGTAGCACTCAATGGACCACTGGTTCAATTGCTGACACAGACCCCAAACCACTACGTGCAGAAAGCCCTGGCTCCCTGTTCAGATGTCCTCCCATCACTCCAGAGGCAAACATTTCAGGTTCAGAGCAGAGTGTCAACCCTAATATGCATGTGCTTGCTGGGTTTTCAAACACACAGGTCTCTCTTTAGCCTCTCTTTAATCAGCACTGGGCTTCAGGGAACCCTGACCTGGCCTGCCAGCCAGTCTTGATCAGAAGTCATGCTAAAATCATCATATTTCGGGAAGGAGGTCTGATCCCAGAATTATCGAAGACACTTAGAAACATTTGTTGAATGAAATTCAACCTTCGAACTTGGCCAGAAAGAGACCCAGGAGTTCCAGCATCACTTTGCAGATCAGTGTTTTACTCGAAAGCGCTGCACGTGGACGGAAGCAGGATGCAAGATCTAGATCCCAATCTTCATTTCGGCAAACGAGGAACTGAGGTGGGAGAGCTAGGAGGACTCCGTGGGTTTCTTCCAGAAAGAGAAGTCAGAGGAGGAGGTGGTGGTGGAGGCGAAGATGTGGAGAGGGAGGAACCTCCATTTAAGAGAAGGCCTGGCAGCTGACAAGCAGCCAGCTTTCTGTTCAGGTAGGAGAGCCGTCAGCAGCGAGCAGAGACCTTGAGGCATTTTGGCAGAGATCTGCACTGCCCCATACTCAGAACTCTGAATACCTGTGGCTGCTGCTAGGTAAGGATTCTGGGTCCACCTG
Organism: Neotragus pygmaeus; assembly: GCA_006410875.1. Taxonomy (NCBI): domain Eukaryota; kingdom Metazoa; phylum Chordata; class Mammalia; order Artiodactyla; family Bovidae; genus Neotragus; species Neotragus pygmaeus. Next base: position 61,908 of record SJYV01025930.1, on the reverse strand, counting down.
GTCTAAACACATCTCAGCTGCTAGAAGACAAACTACTGCGAGCCAGTCCACTGAGGCTGGGACAGTCTGTGGGGCAGAGCACCAGGTAAGCAATGAAGGCCCCACCCTTCTTAGTTCTAGTGTCTTCATTTCTCAAATCTCCTAACATCCAGGAATTTTCTTCCAACGCAGGCAGAGGCCAAGTTGCCAAACAACATCAACAGGTCACATCTGAAGTCTGAGAGTGGGTGCGGTTAAAATAAACATGGTGATAAAGTCACTGTAAGAGACAGTCGGGAGAGGCTAAAGGTAAGACACACACACAGACCTTTTAAAATAGTGTGTGTATTTTTTATTTTGGCCTGTGAACACCACACCATGCACTGACTCTTACTTACAGGTTTTAACCATCTTCATAGAAATCCAGCTCTTCTGAAAATACAGTGAGATGGAACTTCAGCAAACTGTGACCCAGAGGAGGAGCCCAGGCACACTGCTTCTCAAAGAGCCAAGTGAAGTCGCTCAGTCCTGTCCAATTCTTTGTGACCCCATGGACACCAGGCTCCTCCGTCCGTGGGATTTTCTAGGCAAGAGTACTGGAGTGGGTTGCCATTTCTTTCTCCAGGGAACTTCCCGACCCAGGGATCGAACCAAGGTCTCCCACATTGTAGAAAGACACTTTACCGTCTGAGCCACCAGGGAAGTCCAAAGGGCCAAAGTGCACAAGAGAGATGAAAACCTACCTCATGCTCAGCCATGACCACTTGTTAAATGACAGGGACTTCTATTTCAGCCACCCTTGAGTTTCTTCTGGCTTTGAATCCTTTCTTCTCAAACTGAGCTTAAAGCAATTCAGGGATTTTTGCAAGGAGAAAGGATTTGTTTTGCTCCAGCCGCTTTTAATTCAGTGCTGTCCAAGACTACCCTTTCTCCCTGCCTCACAAGCCAGCACTGTTGGCCAAAGGACTTCTAACACTTATCTGTACATATAAAGTGCTCCACAGAATGTGGTATTTCTACCACTGACCTGTAGTCATACTGACTTTCCCAGTTCAGACAGTTAAGTGTTAACATTAAGTTTTCTGCCTTCTGTGCTCCGGTAAAATATCTGCACCCAGCAAAGTTCTCTTCAGTTCTGACTCTCTGATTACAACCATTCCAGGTACCAAAGGGCTGTTGGGCTGTTAACCTTTTCCTTTAAGAGAAACTAACAAAATGGTATGGCTTAAGGACTGGGCAGAGTGAAAACTGACCAAGGAAGCAGCTAATAGCCACGTTTATGGCAGAGTAACTCCTCCCTAGACCCTGGGGTCCATCATTTCCTGAACACACAAGGTATTTGTTGTTAGCGGCCCAGGGAAGGCGCTCAGCCTCCCTGAAAATCTTCCCAGGGGAACAAACCACAGAGGCTACAGATTCCCTCTGTTACATGGGAAGTGCCCAATCAATGGGGCAGAAGTCAAAGGTGGTGCAAGGGTCTGCATGGCCAACCTTTAAACTACCCCCAAACGTAAGGAATTGAGCTGTCTTAACCAAAACATGCCGCTTAAAGTGTAAGAAATGGAGACGACTGAGAAAGAGTTCCAGGGTTTTCAGAGTTCACGGGAGGGCAAAAAAGTCGCCAAGTAACTACAACCCATGCAACAAGTACCAAAGCTGCGGTGGGACCCGGCGAGGCGGCAAATCGCTGAACTGTGAAAAGGACGGGTCCGCCACCTCCCGCGAGGCCCGGCAGGCAGCAAGGGGCAGGCTGCCCTCTGCTTCCAAATCTCCCCGCCAGCTCGTCCCAAGGCCTGGCAAGGAGACAGCCCAAGCAAAAGGATCGGGATCGTGCCTCTGGGGAGCCTCGAACCTGGGGCCTCGGCCCCTTCCTCGCCCCGGGAAACGCGAGCTCTGTGAACGCCCTGAAACTCCGTGGAGATGTCTGGGCGCTAGCTGGCGGGGGCCGCTACCCGGCCTCCCTCGAACCGACGGGACGTCCCACGCCCCGCCAGGGCCGCCTCGGGCCCCCTGCACCCCGGCAGGACCCCAAGACTGCGCTGCCGCCCCGGGCCGGAACTGCTCCCCTGCCTCCCTTGACGCCCGCCCTTGGCCGGCCCAGGCGCTCCACCGCAGGCCCGAGCCCCGGGATGCCTCACCTTGGGCGGGTGCCGGCGGCAGCGGACGGCGTTCTAGGGTTCAGTGCATCCTTGGTTCGCAGGCAGCCAGGAAGTGGGGCCGCGCGGAGCCCGTAACCAGTTATGTAACCGGCAGGGGGCCGCAGCCGGGACAGAGGCAGCGGCCCGAGGCACTTCCGCCTCCCGCGCCGGGCCGGCGGCACAAGGGGAAGCCCATTGGCCAGCGGCGTCCACGTGGGGCGGCTCCTCGCGACGCCGACGCCGCCATCTTAAGAGCGGGCGGGCCTCGCGCGAAGCCGGACATCGGAGAGAGTGGACACTAGAGAAGCTGGGACGTCGGCGGTGGAGCAGCGGAGGAACCTCTAGGGGGCGCGTGTGCTAGAGGCTCGCGAGGCTCTGAGAGCCGGCGGAGGGGCTGGACAGGTCGAGCCGACCCTCGCGGCCCGAGCCCGGCGGGCGTGGACGCCGGGGGCGCGGTCCGGTTGGTAGCCGGCGGGCTCGGATTCTTGGGCTGAGCGCTGAGGCTCGCAGCCCTCCACTTCCTGGCCAGCGGTCCTCTCGTTTGGTTTGGGGCTGCAGCTTTTCCATCCGCAGCGTCTGACGGGGCTTCCAGCGAGGGAAGCTTGATCCGGTGTCCAACGGCGGCTGGAGGGCAGCACCACCCGGCTCAGCTCCGGACGTCCGCGGCAGCCAGAGTCCAGTTTCTTCCGTGTAAAGTGGGATAGGGGGGCAGGGGGAGGAGTGTCAGTTGCCCTCAAGTTGGAGGAGGCTCTACTCAGCGGTCCCCACCCCATTTGGCACCAGGAACCGGTTTTTATGTTAGACAGTTGTTCCACGGACCAGGGATGGGGGGATGGTTTGGGGGTGATTCAAGCATATTTATTATACACTTTATTGCTATTATTATTATTACATCAGCTCTACCTCACATCATCAAGCATTAGATCCTGCGGACTGGGGACCCCTGGTCTACATCACAAAACCTAACTCAAACTTTGTTACTAAGGGACTTGTGTTGAGCAAAATCTGATGTTAACTTTAAAGGATATATTTATCCTTTGCCTTCAAATACCTTTCACTGGTAATATGGCCAAAGGATGGAATAAGAAGGCTAAAATGATCAACCCTCAAAGGACCTAATTCACACCCAAATAGACATTATGACAGATTAAAACAGTCTAAAATCACACTATCTTATAAACGTTAAAGGCATGTTCTTTAACATTTTGACAATGAAAAGGTACCTAAAGAGATTAGAAGTCTGAAAGGTAAGTAAACAGATCGAGTAGTGTAACAAGGGGATATGTAACAACCCAAAGTCTATTATCTACACAATAAGATGTTAGTGGCTGGTGGAACCTTGATTTGTGTAAAGCAGCTTATATAATATTTATATTTTCTTTTAGTGACAGTTTCTCTAAGTTCCTATTTTAAAAGCTGAAAAATTACGGACAAAATGAAAATATAATACAATTTACAACTCTATAGAGTTACAGTTTTAAGTACAGCAAACATGCTGTTGTAAGCAAAAATGCTGTGGTTAATGTGTTTTGGGCATTTNAGCTGAAACTCCAGTACTTTGGCCACCTCATGCGAAGAGTTGACTCATTGGAAAAGACCCTGATGCTGGGAGGGATTAGGGGCAGAAGGAGAAGGGGAGGACAGAGGATGAGATGGCTGGATGGCATCACCAACTCGATGGACATGAGTTTGAGTGAACTCCAGGAATTAGTGATGGACAGGGAGGCCTGGCATGCTGCAATTCATGGGGTCACAAAGAGTCAGTCAGATATGACTGAGCAACTGAACTGAACTGAACTGAAGACATATTGAGAAAATAACTGGTATGATTGTCAAAAGTTAGTTATTAATTATCCCCATAATAGGTCCTGATGATTTCTGCTGAAATATAAGGCTTAACAGATTAATAAGAAAATGTTGAATAATATGAATGTAGTACTATACAAAATGTTTCTTTTTTGTAAAGCTTTCACAAAATATTTCAAATTTAATTTCAAATATTGTTTCATTATAATTTAGATTTGAATGGATTCTTCAAACATTTACAAAACCTTTTTATAAATGGTTTCTCATAGAATGGTGGATATCAAAATGTTCTGCAACATGCAAAAAATATTCAGGTACAATAATATATCATATTCACCTTGTTTGTAACTTTCCTATAATTTTCATTTTCTCTTGTCTCCTTCAAACGTTATTAATAGTTAACATTGGATATCTGCTTTATATGTGAATCTTTTCATGTTGCTTTAATTTCTAACAACATTCCAACTATCTACACCTTATCTGTGCATAAATCCCAAAACACTTGAGATGAGACTTCACTTTTTCTCAGCTTCATTGCATACTAATATGTAGCTTTGAGCAATATGGAAATGTTTTTTTTTCCCTGTCTTGGCAAAAGATCACTCCTTCTAATTTAATTTTCAACAGGTACTTTTTTTTTTCTTTCATTCCAAACTGTAGTATTGGCTGTTGGTTTCTGGGTCTTTGGATTGTTTCTCTACAATGTGTTGAATTTATATCTCTACTTTAACATCTTCTTCCAAATCTCTATCACCAATTACAGTAAAACATCTTAGAAAACAAGTTCACTGATTGAGTCAAATTCAGAGACATTCAGTAACACATTCACATTTGTTTAATAACCTCATCCTCATTCCTAATCCATGATTTTAATTAAACTCTGTGCTTTTATTTCTAGGCTCACATCTCCAATGTAATCTTCCTGAATTCAGACTGAGTATCTGCCCAAGTCAAATGATACATATAAGAATTTTTAAGCAAAAGTAATAAATCAGTGCAACCATGGAGTATGGTGTCCAGATCCTCATATGAGATATCACTCCACAAAGAGAAATTTATGGAATATGTTCTCATTTATGTCATTTAATTGAAAGTATTATGGAAAAGAAATTGGTGTGAGGAGGTCTCTGATAATATTTGATTCAAGTATCATATACTTAACATTTGATAGAGGATAGATTTTATGTTAAATGTTGTTACACTAAAAATAATAATAATAGTAGGAGCAATAGGAGCCTTAGGAAGTGATGGATATGTTTACGGACTTAGTGGTAGTAATGTTTCCATGGATGTATATTTATCTTCACACTCATCAAGTTGTACACATTAAATATATAAAATATATACAGCTTTGGAGCAGATGTAAATTTAGCCATCTCTGTGCATATTTACATTTTTCTTCCACATGCCACATTTGCCTATGTGTTTTAGTGTTAATTGAATAAAGGAAAAGTAAAACAAAATGTCCTACATATTTAACACACTGCTTTCAAATACTAAAAAGAAGCTTAAAATGGATAATATATATATACAAAACCAAAAGTATAAGAACATAATACAAAATTCTTTTTAAGTATTCCTATTACTTTAGTGGCTTCCCAGGTGACTAAGTGGTAAAGAATCCACCTGCAAATGCAGGAAGCACAGGAGACTCGGGTTCAATCCCTGGTCTGGAAAGGTCCCCTGGAGGAAGAAATGGCAACCCACTCCAGTATTCTTGCCTGGAGAATCCCATGGACAGAGAAGCTTGTCAGGCTACAGTCAATAGGGTCACAAAGAGTCGGACCCAACTGAGCACACACACACATTACTTTAGTGACAGCCTTGAAAGTTCACTATGGACAGTTCTCAAGAAGGCTCAGGGCTCCTCGCCCCTTATGTTTCTCAACAAACACCAATGTGCTTCAACTTCCAATAAGGCCATTCATTATCTCTGATCAATTTGTGAGCATTTATTCATTCTCTAAACACCAAACTAACTACTAACTTATTTTCATGGATGTTTATCACAAATTTTGATATCTATTATGGTTGTAATGGATTATTTTAGCAAATTTGGTCCTCTGAAATCTGGAATTTGATCTCTGCTCCTAGTTACTAAAGGACCCAGGAAATTGATATTATGTCAGTTTTGGTCAAATTCAGGTAGGAATAAAATATTTTTTAAAAAAGCAATAGAGGTAAGGTAAGAAAAGTTATGTAGATTTTTTACGTATATGTCCAACCTATGTGCACTTCAAATATAGTCTTTAATTGGTGTCCTCTTACCTTGCTTTTTCTTATTCCCTGAAGTTCTTTTCCAGTTCTATAAGGTCATTGGCTCCCCATTTATGGATTTTCTTTTCCCTTTCTGCTAGAATGTGTGTTTATATGACCAGTCATGTCTGATATTTGAGACTACATGGACTATAGATAGAGTTTTCAATTTCACAGGGAAGGTGGGGCCCTAGCCCTTCAGATTTTTCTGTGAACTGGTGGATAGAAAGTTATTCTGAAATTTTCTGCCCTACATTTCAAATTTTCATTTCTTTATCCCTTGTGCCTACCAGTACCAACAAGCTATCCCTTTATTTCCCAGGAGAATATTTTCCCAATTTTTTTTTTTTTTAGTAACAGCTGCATTTGAACTAAAATTGCAATTTAAGTTTTAATCCATCTCCAGTATATGAATGGACCAAATATAATAGAATTTTAAAGACACAGAGATGCAAAATAAATAAAAATAAACCTACTTGACTTGGAAACTAGTTCCTGGAAAGCTCATGTACTCATACAGTGTCTATTTTCGTCATATTTCTTAAGAGATATGAAATTTGGGGAATGCCAATAAGGAGTCAGTACAGCAAATACAAGCCTAGAATGATTTTAAGCAGAGAGTAAATTAATGTTTATCGAACCATTACAGGAGCTAGAGAAACTGCCTGAGCTGGGCATTCACAAGTTACTAACTAGCCATTGCAGAACTCACTCAGTGAAGAATCACAGGCTGCTAATGGAATACAAGTATCAGTACACAACCTTAGTTTAGATATAGTACTCCAGAAGTCAGGAAAACACCACCATTGTAACTGCCTAGAATCAAGGTGTCTTTGCTGTTGCAACTACCTCTCAAATGGAAAAAAAAAAACAAAAAAAAAAAACAGAAACAAGACTTTGGATGTCAACTTCAGAAAAAACAAAAACACAAAAAGGCCAAAGCAACATCTCTGCAGATAATTATGGTGCATACAGCTATTTGAGCCTGACCTTTATCCATAGTATCAGTTATAAGGACTTCCCTGGTGACTAAGATGGTGCAGGAGACCCCGGTTCAATCACTGGGTCAGGAAGATTCCCTGGAGAAAGGAATGGCGACCCACTCCAGTATTCTTCCCTGGGAAATCTCATGGACAGAGGAGCCTGGTGGACTACAGCCCATGGGGTCATCAAGAGTCAGAGGCAACTAACACTTTCACTTTTCAGATATAAAAGACTTTCAAAACTGCTAATCTTTTTGATTTTTGCACTGTAGACTCATAACAAGGGGATATGACAGAATGTCAATTGCTTAATTACCTTGTTATAGACAATAAGATGAAGATTACTAAAATGATTGGACAGACATAAATTATAATGACTTTCTTAATTAATGTGGGAGAAGATCCATTAGAAATATGGAATTCCTGAATAAAAGTTAACAAGACATCTAAGAGAAGGGAAAATAAATCTACACAATGTACTACTTTTTAATATATTGACTTGATGACAGCATTTATAAACTAATGTGTCCATAACCTAGGTGGTTCTGGAAACTACAAAAGAATCCTAGGTATAGGGTCAAGATGGGATTTCAGTTTTCAGGGAAAACTCATTGCAACATAAATTCTTAAAAATAGTGTTTTTGTTTATGCCAAGATTGAGGAGCAACTATGCAGAACCTTGAAGGAATCTGAAGGAAAAACTCTTCATAAGAGGGCCACTTACAAGAGAAAGCAAAACTACTGTAGCTACCTATGATCCCAGTGACTTTTAGTAGGTAATTAATGTTTCAGATCCATCCTTTTAGTCCCAGTCCTTTGCAGATTTTGAATTAGTGGGAATTTAATAAATGATTGATGAATAAAAATGAATATTAAAATGATTGATTGAATCAATAAGAAACAACTAAATTATATTCACTCTACTATAAAATGAGTCAGAAAAGTGTGTCATAAGTTATTGAAAGATTTCTAACAGAACAGTTATAATGAAAGCTTCTGTTAGTAAGCGGGAGAATTTCATTTGGATAATTCATGTTTGTGAAATAGCTTATTCACCATGATGCCAGGTAAATGAAGCAGAATTATTGTATTAATTTCAGATAAACATTCTGAACTTAATAAAAGAAAGTTTATAGTTGTTCTCTTTCAGTATCAAAGCTTTACGTTTTGTTCACATTTTCTCATAAACAGAAGCTGAAATGAGGTAATAATATGGAACTTGTTACCTTAAATTATTTATGATTAAATGAGTAAAAGAAACACCAAACTTCACATTATTTAAAATACTTTCTCCCAGAGATGGTAATTTTAAATAAATATTTATTATTTTTATAGTCCTATCCTAAAATGTATTGCACCCTGAATATTGTATGTTACTGCTAAGACAAGCTAGGAATGATAATGGCAAGTTTAGTCTNAACACCAAACTTCACATTATTTAAAATACTTTATCCCAGAGATGGTAATTTTAAATAAATATTTATTATTTTTATAGTCCTATCCTAAAATGTATTGCACCCTGAATATTGTATGTTACTGCTAAGACAAGCTAGGAATGATAATGGCAAGTTTAGTCGTCTTCTCATACAATAGACCTCTAAATAGATTTGTGAAATCATTAAAAAATTTTAAGCTACTATCCTCTAGAAGTGAAATAAAATTTACGGTAATTATAATCTTTATGATTTGCAATTTTCAGTATATTTTTGAGAAAGGGTAATTGATTTTTATATACTCTTTTGACATTCATAAGGATATAGTCGAGGTGAAACCTAAACGCTAGGTTTGGCCATTATGTGTATGTGTGTGTAAGTGTTAGTCATTCATTCATGTCCAGCTCTTTGCAACCCCATGGACTGTAGCCCGAAAGGCTCCTCTGTCCATGGAATTCTCCAGGGGAGAATACTGGAGTGAGTTGCCTTTCCCTTTTCTAGGTTATCTTTCCAGCCCAGGGATCAAACCGGGGGGTCCTGCACTGCAGGAAGATTCTTTACCATCTGAGCCAACAGGGATGCCCTTGGCCATTAAATCTGTTTTATAATATACACACGATATATGATATTCAAGTTAATCAAATCCTTTCTTATTAGTTAGTTGACTGAATACTTAACTAGTATATATTATATATGTGCTATGTTCTTAGTTGCTCAGTCATGTCTGATTTCTTCAGACCCTGTGTACTATAGCCTGCTAGGCTCCTCTGTCCATGGGGATTCGCCAGGCAAGAATACTGGAGTAGGTTGCCATGTCCTCCTCCAGGGGATCTTCCCAACTCAGGGATCGAACCCAGGTCTCCTACATTGCAAGCGGATCCGTTACTGTCTGAGCCACCAGGGAAGCTCATATTATGTATCTCTGTGTGTGTGTGTGTATATATATATATGCTTATATGATATGAAGCATATGTTACAACCTGAAGGAAACTAAGAATATATTAGAGAACAAGAAACAAAAAAACAAGACTACACAACCCAATGTGTTCTCATAGATATGACAGTGAAATGTGTGGTATCAAATTGAGAAAAAAATAATGCTAGATCACAGTGTTTACAGCTCTGAAACTCAAAGTGTTGAACATCATATTTATGGTTAGATATTATCAGAAATTTCAGTAAACATTAAAATTTCTTTGAAATAAACATACAAATATAGTTATTTAACAGAGAAGACATAGTTTTCACATTCCTCATAGCTATTCATTTTAAAGATGATTTTCTTGTCACCAAATACACAATGCGTAAGAAATGTTTAATAGTAGACTAGCTGTGCTACTTTTAAGTAGGAAAAATATTTTGAAAAAAGTTATATTTAGATGAGTAGATATATTGACTAACTAATATGTGCATCACATATACTAACCTTTCTTTCATGATTTTCATTTGGCAAAAGAGCCTTTCCTTATGATACACAGTGTTTATGAAACTTTTAAATCAGTAAGTAGTCCTACTCTCTTTCCCACTGAGGAGCATCAGTTCTATCAGAGGGCTCAAAGTAGGAATTTGCTGTGCTCTTAACACTTAGGTCAATGCTGCTGCTGCTAAGTCGCTTCAGTCGTATCCGACTCTGTGAGACCCCGTAGACAGCAACCCACTAGGCTCCCCCGTCCCTGGGATTCTCCAGACAAGAACATTGGAGTGGGTTGCCATTTCCTTCTCCAATGCATGAAAGTGAAAAGTAAAAGTGAAGTTTCTCAGTCATGTCCGACTCTTTGTGGCCCCAAGGACTGCAGCCTACCAGGCTCTTCCATCCATGGTATTTTCCAGGCAAGAGTACTGGAGTGGGGTGTCATTGATTTCTCTGACTTAGGTGAATGGTCCTCTATTAAAACCTGTTAATTTAGGAAACCAGGATTGAAAGAGACACATGTACCCCAATGTTCATTGCAGCACTGTTTATAATAGCCAGGACATGGAAACAACCTAGATGTCCATCAGCAGATGAGTGGATAAGAAATCAGTGGTACATATACACAGTGGATTACTCAGCCATTAAAAAGAATACATTTGAATCAGTTCTAATGAGATGGATGAAACTGGAGCCTATTATACAGAGTGAAGTAAGCCAGAAAGAAAAACACCAATACAGTATACTGACACATATATATGGAATTTAGAAAGATAGTAATGATGACCCTATATGTGAGACAACAAAAGAGACACAGACATATAGAACGGACTTTTGGCCTCTGAGGGAGAGGGAGAGGGTGGGATGATTTGGGAGAATGGCATTGAAGCATGTATACTATNATGAGATGGATGAAACTGGAGCCTATTATACAGAGTGAAGTAAGCCAGAAAGAAAAACACCAATACAGTATACTGACACATATATATGGAATTTAGAAAGATAGTAATGATGACCCTATATGTGAGACAACAAAAGAGACACAGACATATAGAACGGACTTTTGGCCTCTGAGGGAGAGGGAGAGGGTGGGATGATTTGGGAGAATGGCATTGAAGCATGTATACTATCATGTAAGAAACGAGGCACTGGTCTATGTTCGATGCAGGAGGCAGGATGCTTGGGGCTGCTGCATGGGGATGATCCAGAGAGACAATGTGGGGTGGGAGGTGGGAGGGGGATTCAGGATTGGGAGCTCATGTACACCTGTGGTGGATTCATGTCGATGTACGGCAAAGCAATAGAGTATTGTAAAGTAAAATAAAGTAAAAAATAAATTACCGCCCCCCCCCAAAAGATTTAGAAACAGCCAAAAAAAAAAAATCCCTTTTGAAATTGCCCCTCCAAAAAATATTTAGGAATAAACCTGACTAAGGAGGTAAAAGGCTTAGATGTTGATAACTATAAAATAATGATAAAGGAAATTGAAGATTATTCAAATAAATGGAAAGAGATCCCATGCTCTTGGATTAGAAGAATTAATGTTGTTAAAATGCTTGGGCTACTCAAAGCAATCTATGGATTTAATGCAATCCCTGTTATTTAATTAACTGTGATATCTTTCACAAAATTAGAAAAAGTAATCCTAAAATTTATATGGAACCATAAAATACCCAAATTTACCAAAGCAACCCTGGGGGAAAAGAACAAAGCTGGAGGCATAATCCTCCCAGCAACAGTAATCAAAACAGTGTAGTATTTGCAAAAAAACAGACATATGGATTAATGGAACAGAACAGAAAGCTCAGAAATAAACTACATAACTATGGTCAATTAATCTTCAACACAGGGGCAAGAATATACAACGGAGGAAAAACAGTCTCTTCAGCAAGTGGTGGTGGGAAAGTTGGACAGCGGCATGTATACCAATGAAGTTAGAACACACCTTTACACTGTACACAAAGATAAACTCAAAATGGCTTAAAGACTTAAATATAAGACACAAAACTCCTAGACGAGATCATAGGCAAAACATTCCCTGACATACATCGTAGCATTATTTTCTTAGGCCAGTCTCCCAAGGCAATAGAAATAGAAGCAAAAATAAAAAACAAATGGGACCTAATCAAGCTTACATGTTTTTTGCACAGCAAAGGAAACCATAAACAAAATGAAAAGACAACTAGGAGAAAGTATTTTTAAATTATGTGACTGACAAGGGCTTAATTTCAAAAAATTTACAAACAGGGACTTCCCTGGTGGTCCAGTGACTAAGACTCCATGTTCCCAATGCAAGGGGCGCAGGTTCCATCCCTGGTCAGGGAACTAGATCCGGCATGCCACAACTGAAGACCCCACATGCCACAACTAAGTCCAAGCACAGACTAAAAAAAAAATTTAAACAAACAGCTCATAACTAAGCCCCAGCACAGCCTAAATAAATTTTTTTTAATATACAAAAAGCTCATACAACTCAACAACAAAAACAACCCAATCAAATGGGGAGGAGATCTAAACAGACTTCTCCAAAGAAGACATACAGATGGCCAATAGGCACATGAAAAGATGCTCAGCTCTGCTAATTATTAGAGAAATGCAAATCAAACCTACGAGGTACAATCTCACACAGTCAGAATGACCCTCATTAAAAAATCTACAAATAAAAAGCCAGCAATTGCACTTCTAGGCATGCATATATCTAGAGAAAACCATACTTCGACAAGATACATGCTCCCAAATGTTCATTGCAGCACTATTTACAATTGCCAGGACATGAAAGCAACCTAAATGTTCATCAACAAAGGAATGGATAGAACTTCCCTAGTTGTCCACTGGTTAAGAATTGGCCTGCCAATGCAGAGGACATGGGTTTGATTTGTTGTCCGGGAAGATCCCACATTCCATGGAGCAACTAAGCCCATGTGCCGCAACTACTGAGCCTGCGAGCTGCAACTCGTGTGCCTATGTGCTGCAACTACTGAAGCCCACACAACTGGAGCCTGTGCTCTGCAACAAGAGAAGCCACTGCAATGAGAACCCCATGCTCTGTGACAAAGAGTAGACCCTGATCACTGCAACTAGAGAAAGCCTGTGCATGGGCAATGAAGACCCAGCACAACCAAAAGTAAATAAAAATAAAATTTAAAAACCAGAGGAATGGATAAAGATGTGTACCATATATACATAGGAATATTATCCAGCCATAAAAAGGAATGAAATTAGGTCATCTGTAGAGATGTGACTGGACCTAGAGATTGTCATACAGAGTGAAGTAAGTCCAAAAGAGACAAACAAATAGCATATATTAATGCATATATATAGAATCTAGAAAAATGGTACTGATTATCTTATTTGCAAAGCAGAAACAGAGGCATAGATGTAGAAAATAAATGTATGGACAACAAGGGGGATGGGAGGTAGGATGAATTGGGAGATTGGGATTGCCCATATATACACTATTGATACTGTGTATAAAAATAGATAACTAATGAGAACACTGTATAGCTCAGGGAATTCTACTCAGTGCTCCGTGGGTGACGTAAATGGAAAAAAAAGCCAAAAAAGAGGGGATGTATGTATATATGTAAAGCTGATTCACTTTGCTGTGCAGTAGAAACTAACAACATTGTAAAGCAACCATACTCTAATAATAATTTAAAAAGAAAAGATACATGCAGCTCAATGTTCACTGCAGCACTGTTTACAATAGCCAAGACATGGAAGCAACCTAAATGTCCATCGACAGACCAACAAGGACCTACTATATAGCACAGGAAACTCTACTCAGTATTTTGTAATAACCTATATGGGTAAAGAACCTAAAAAAGATTCAATATAACTCAATCACTGTGATGTATACTGAAATTAACACAACATTGTAAATCAACTACACAATTTGAAGTCTTGTTAATTGTCATTGTTCAGTTATGTCCAACTCTTTGGACTGCAGCACACCAGGCTTCTGTGTCCTTCATCCCAGAATTTGCTCAGATTCAGGTCCACTGAGTCAGTGATGCTATCTAACCACATCATCCTCTGCTTCCCCCTTCTCCTTTTGCCTTCAATCTTTCCAAGCATCAGGGTCTTCTCAAGTGAGCCGGCTGTTCACCTCAAGCAGCCAAATAACAAATTGGAGAGGGTGTGTAGAAAAGCAGAACCTCCTACAATGTTGGTAGGAATGTAAATTATGCAGGCTCCTTAGAAAACTAGAGTTGTCATATGATCCAGCAATCCTAATCTTGGGCATATATTACCAAAGGAGAAAGGGAGTGGTAGAGGAATAAATTAAAAGTCTGGCATTAGCAAATACAAACTACTATATATAAAATAAATAAACAACAAGGTCCTACTGTATACCACTGGGAAATATATTCAATATTCTGTAATAAACCACAATGAAAAGAGAAAAATCCATAAAATAGATCTACATGGGCAAACAATCTCTCTAGGGAATTTCTGGTGATCTAGTGACTGGGACTTGGTGATTTCTCTGGGTTCAATCCTTGGTCTGGGAACTAGGATTCCACAAGCTGGGTGGCATGGCCAAAAAACAACTATCACCACCACAACAAAAAAGCAATAAAGAAGCCCCCTCAACCCTCTGGATACACTTAAGTGTAAAGAAGCAAAGACTTTATCACATTTGTATTGGAAAATAAGTGAAAGGGGAAAATTTGCATGGATCAAAGACAGTTCAACCAGTAATCAAGTAAGTTGCTTCCAAAAAAAATTCCTTTGGCTGAAAAATGATGCAAGTGTATACTTGGATGACAAAGGATGATACTGATTTCTGCAATTAAAATTGAGACAGTCACTTAGCCTGGACTAACAGGGTCAGGACAGTATATTGGGAGGATCTGATTCTCCATTTTTCTGTCAGTATAACCTGAGACTGGGCTTACCCATCAGAATCACAGAAAAGTGAGGTCTAAACCAAATTCTGGCTTACTTTCTGATAGTTAAGAGTCACTGGAATGCTCCTACTCCTGCTCCAGACACCTCTTCTCTTAGTGTTCCTGGGAAACTAGATCGATAACCTGAAACTTGGTAAGCAGGTTATAAGAGGAAGGGAAACAGTCTTTAAAAAAAAAAAAAAATTATTTAACCTGGGGCCCTGGGTTTGGGATTGTGAAGTCTTAACCACTGGACCACCAGGGAAGTCCCTCAATACATTAATTATGTTGGCATTTTATGTACAACTTGGTATCACATTTTTAAAATTACATTGGAAACATTTCCCCATGTTATCAAAAACTTCTATATAGCATCTTAATTGACTGCAATGTTTCCTCCTACAAAAGAGGAAAAATACTTAGAAATTAGGTCATTTCCAATTTTTCTCTGCTGTAATTCTTCAGTGAACATCTTCATGTCTTCCCATCCATTTCCATTCATCTTTTCCCATTTTCAACATATCTCCCTGGCACTTACTGCCAGCTGTCTCCAATATCTGCTTCCTCCCTGTCACTGTAACAGCACTTGTGCATTTTAGCTGGGTGTGGGCTGCCAGAGTACTACTAGCTTCCTTGCCTCCTTTGAGCTAGGTGTGGTTATGTGACCTCCTGACTAAGATCTAGAGACTGGAATGTGAACAGAAGAGATAGGTGCATCCTCCCAAGAAAATATATTGAGACGTACTCAGAATTTTCTATGAAGATAATATCATCCGTGTTTTTGCAAACACATTTGTAAACTGAAAACTTCTTTGAAACTGCCCTCTGAAGAGAGATATTCTGAGCTTTTTTCACCTGGGGAAGGCAAAGCTGTATTGATATACAGTCCAAAAGGTCACAAGCAATTAGTGCAGAGGTGCGGAAGGAGCTCAAATTTCTAATACCACACCCCTACACTACGGCACCCAGTGCCAGTAAAGAGGATATATGTGGTAATGGGGCAGATCGACGGTGAAGTATTAGGTGGCCTACAATGTCCATCGAAGCAATCGGATGGCTCTACTGCTGCTTGAGGCCCGTTGTGGCTCTGAGCTCAATCTGGGTCGGTTGGGCTGCATTCCCCGGGCACAATGCTCCTAGAATACTTTGGACATATCAGCAATCCCGCCTATGCAGACCTGAACTCTGCCCACGCAGATGATACTCCATTTACATTCCACCGCCTCGCAGTCCACCCAAGACACAGGTCAAGACTAGAACCCGTACTCCTGGCCACTCAGAGACCTCACCCCGGCTCGACCGAAGTTTAGGACCCATGAGACAATGCCTGCCGAACCCACATTTCAGAGCCGATACTCTTCGGGTGCCGGATTCTCATTTGATTGCTCTCCTTCTTCCTTGAAACATTACGCCCCTCCCTCCGTGGTCAAACTAACGTTCCACTTCCTCAGGTCGGCGGGTAGGGAGCTCACAGAGGAGACCCAGGTAGCGGAACCGGAAATGCTTAGGAAAACCGAGGGAAAACTATATCTCCCAGAATGCCCGGTGAGCTTCACTCTGAGATCACGCTAGCCAATCACAGGGCAGAGCTGCGGAAAAGCATGAGGGTGGATCGCGTCCTGAGGGTTCCTCGGCAGGTCTAGCGTAAGGGAGCGTAGGAACTTAGTTGTGCATTGGCTCCCGGTCTCTAGTCTCAGCTGTGCGTTGCTTTTTGTTGCTTTTGCAGGCTTTCTGAGATTTTTAGTCTCGGAGCCCTAGGTGGAGCCCGACCAGCCCGGGAGTCTGCCTTTCCGAAGCTGAGCCCGGGAGAGGAGTTATCGCCTAAGGTCTTAAAAGGTTCAGGGAAGCGAAGAGGGTGCGTGGAGGAGTTCGACAGCCGAATTGGCCCCTCCGAGGACTATTCTCTCCCCTCCTTTATCTGCCCCGAGGTCCCTGTGGCGACTGAAAGAAAGCACTACCACCACCCCACCCACCCCCCAAGATGGCATGCACACTCCCTACAACCGAGGCCCAGATGAGACCAGGTCCCTTCTTTTGGTCCAAGGTCCGGTCGCTCCTTTCTGGCCTCCGCCTGGCCTCTTGTAGAAGAGGGCTAGGCATGCCGGTCGTGATGCAAGGGCTCCTGATCCCCGCGAGCGCTTTCACCAAGCTGTCTTTGTTCCTACCTAAGGCAGAGAGAAGAAATGGCTAATCAGAACCGGCCTTTTAGAACCTCCACTGGGAACAGGGCCCATAGGAGACTACATAAGAGTACCTCAGAGTATTTCTGAAATGCTGCTCAAACTTAAACAGTTTTCTAAGCTTCATTCCACACCTGTCGAGTGAACAGAAACCCCAGGTGATTCTTAATCACACCAGAATTCTATAGGATTTATAGAACTGGTGAATTTAGCGAAGGAGAAATAGGCCTGGATATGACTGCGCTTAACAATTAGTGTCAGGAGGAAGAAGGAGAGGGACCAGCAAAGGAAAAGATATTGAGAGAATCCTAGACCTCGTGTTCGCTTTGTGATTCTTCCTGGGCTGCTCACTAATCTCCTTTTAGAGCAAGGGTCCCCAGCTTCCAGAATTTAATGTCTAATGCCTGATGATCTGAGGTGGAGCTGATGTAATAATAGATGTAGAGTGCACAATAAATGTAATGTGCTTGAATTATCCCCAAATCCACCACCTTCCCATCCCCCCACCTCTGGCTGTGGAAAAGCTGTCTCCCACGTAACCAGTCCCTGGTGCCAAAAAGAATGGGTAGCGCTGCCTTAGAGCAACCCTACTTAACTCCCTTGCTGAGAGTTGTTCCCTCTATTCTCTTCTAACAGACTCTTTCAGAACTTCTCAGGGTTTACCATTTTGGTCCTTACACTACTGCCTCCAAAATTACATCTATTTTTACTCCCTCCTTCCTAAATCCTACCTCCAGCCCTCAGAACCCACTCATAACCCCACCCCAGCGCTCAGATACCTTTTCCAACAAGCTCTTGCCTCTGATATTTCTAGCTTTTCTCAGCATTCCCAGACTGAGTAAGGTAGTAGCTTTCTGGCTTGCCCTGAGATGGGCTGTCCTGTTGTTTCAGGGACCAGTGTTGTTTGAGGACCTGGCTGTCTATTTTTCTCAAGAGGAGTGTGTGAGTCTGCACCCTGCCCAGAGGTCCCTCAGCAGAGAAGCGACACAGGAGTGTTTTGAGGACAAGGCCTTGATTGGTAACACAATTGTTTCCTGCGTTTTGGAACTTTCTAGGATTAGGATTGCATATCTCATCCACGTGTTGGTATGGGAGAGTGGGACCTATCCTTGAATTATTTATGTGGAAATGACAATAACTTGAATGAGAGTGTGATTTTCAAAGGGTGAGATGAGTCTTAGGCAAAAATCACTAATTCCCTGGTGGTCCAGTGGTTAGGACTGCCCAGGTGGAGAACTAAAATCCGGCAAGCCAAAGGATGTGGCCAAAAAAAGGGGCAAAAATCCTGTCTATTACAGTGACTATGGTTTTGCATAAGACATGGCAGTACCTGGTAATCATTCCAAATATTTGTTATGGTCAATTCATAATTTTACTTGTGAAGTTCCATTAGTATGGGTTACTATTATTTGGAAATTTTTAAAAAGTTTGAAACTGCTTTAATCGTAAGGGAATGGTGTGCCTTTCTCACTTAAAAGGAGCTATATGTAGAAATGTCCCCATGCCTGAGTAAATTTTATCCTTGACTAGGGTTGACTATTTGAACTTTCCCATAACTTACATTTTATATTTTCTACTTCTTTCTTCATCATGTTGTTTTCCTCTAACTTCTTGAACACGTGAAGCACATTTATAATAGCTCTTTAAATGTTTTTTCTACTAGTTTTGTTATCTGTCATTTCTGGGCCTGCTTTTGTTGATTGATTTTGCTTCTCATTCAGTTCAGTCACTCAGTCGTGTCTGACTCTTTGCGACCCCATGAATTGCAGCACGCCAGGCCTCCCTGTCCATCACCAACTCCTGGCATTCACTCAGATTCACGTCCATCAAGTCAGTGATGCCATCCAACCATCTCATCCTGGGTCGTCCCCTTCTCCTCCTGCCCCCAATGCCTCTCAGCATCAGAGTCTTTTCCAGTGAGTCAGCTCTTCGCATGAGGTGGCCAAAGTACTGGAGTTTCGGCTTTAGCATCATTCCTTCCAAAGAAATCCCAGGGCTGATCTTTAGAATGGACTGGTTGGATCTCCTTGCAGTCCAAGGGACTCTCAAGAGTCTTCTCCAACACCACAGTTCAAAAGCATCAATTCTTCGGTGCTCAGCCTTCTTCACAGTCCAACTCTCACATCCATACATGACTACTGGAAAAACCATAGCCTTGACTAGACAGACCTTAGTCGGCAAAGTAATGTCTTTGCTTTTGAATATGTTAAGGGTCATATTTTTCTGCTTGTTTCCATGCCCGGTAATTTTTTATTGGATGTTGGCCATTCATTGTGAGTTTTATGTTGTTGGATGCTGGGTTTTATTGTTTTTTCAAAACAGTTTTCGGACTTTGGTGTGGGGTGCTAATTTAAGTTACTTGGAATCAATATGATCCTTTCAAGGCTTGCTTTTTGTTCTGTTAGGGTGTGTTCAGAGCAATCTTTAATCTAGGGCTGATTTGGCCTCCTGCTAAGGCAGTGTCTAAGGATACCTCCTGATGCTTTGTGCGGCAGGGACTGTCTCCACTTTGGAAGATGAACTACTGAAGTATTTTGTGAACCCTGGAGATTGCTCTTTCTGTTCCTTTTTGGTGGTTCTTTCCTGGGCTTGGGGTTGTTTCCTCACATGCATGTACAGATTAATATGCA
This sequence comes from Neotragus pygmaeus, assembly GCA_006410875.1. NCBI lineage: Eukaryota > Metazoa > Chordata > Mammalia > Artiodactyla > Bovidae > Neotragus > Neotragus pygmaeus. Next base: position 42,200 of record SJYV01025930.1, on the reverse strand, counting down.
GCCAGAGTCTTAAGGGGACCCATCTAGATGCCCAGCTCACTGCTTGGACATCTACCCTCTTCTCTGGTATTTTACCATCACATTCTAGCTGTGTTGACTTTGCTGAATTTGGTCTTCTTGAATCAGCAAAACCACTGAGGACTGGGTTTCCACACACTGCCCTGCAGCCCAGAAACCCTTTCTAGGCAACGAATTGGGGCAATCATAGGGCTGTTGCTTTGGAAGGAAAATAAAATCCCTTTTGGATTGACATATTGGCTTTATAAATTATGAATATTTGGGAGAACACTAGAAAGAATGAAATTTTTTTTTTTTCTTTCTGGCAGGCCTGAGTTTTGTCAGCCATCCTATAACTTCCTGGTCCTCTGTGTAACTATCAATAGTTTGTTCTTACCCCAGTACTACTTGAGGGTGTTTATATTTTGTTTTGTTTTTATCAGCAGAAGATGATAAGATTGAGATTAATCAGCAGCTACATCTAGAATCTATGGGACTTGAAGAGCTTGCCCTACAAAAATGTTCCCTTGCTGTGCCCCTCATCTATTACCCAGAAAAATGCTCTGAGCATGGAGCTGGAAATGTTGAAAGGAAAGTAGTAAGTGGAACTTCTGCTTGCAAGAAAAAGTTGAGAAGCCTTTTAGTTACCATTGAAAACCACACCTCGAAGATAGAACTAGCTCAAAGTTTAAGAACCAGAGCCCTTCCCAAAATTCTTCCATTTCCCAAAGAAGAAACCAAAAAGTCATACAAGTGTCCTGAATGTGACCAAAGCTTCACTGATAGTTCATAACTCGTTTGGCATCAGAAAACACATGTAGGAAAGAAAAAGTGTAAATGTGATGACCGCGGGAAGATTTTCAATCACAGATCCAACCTGAGAGCTCACAGGAGAAACCACACTGGCGAGAAGTCATGTAAGTGTGCACAGTGCGGTGACAGCTTCCACCAGCCCTCGCACCTGTCTCAGCACAGGAAGAAACCACCTGAAGGAGAAAATCCATAGCTGTGGTATACGTGGAAGGGGATTCACGCGGCTCCAGGGACTGTCACAGCACCAGAAAACCCACACTGTCAGAAAAGCCAGCGATAAATATGTTGGTCAGAAAACAAATCTGGCTTTGCCTGAGGAAAAGCATGGGTCAGCCGCCCAGCAGCTGTGCAGTCCCAGCAGGAAATGCTTTGGGCAGCCCTCGTATCCCTGCCCGGGAGAGGCCACAAGGACAATCTGAACACTACAGCAATTGAGGGGAAATTGCTTTCATTCTCAAAATTCAAACCCTTAAAGTGTCCCGAGTGTTCGAAGACCTTTCTTTCTACCTCTGAGCTTATCTCTCATCAGAGCACTCACAGAGGGGAAAAGCCCCATAAACCCAAAACACCCACGGAAAGTTTTACTTTGGACTCAGAACTTGCATGCCACCAGAAGAGTCACACAGGAGAGGAACCTTTTAAATATACCAGGTGTGGGAGAAATTTCAGGTTGAAAACACATCTTACATCGATCAGCAAACCCATTCACAAAACATCTTACTCTCGATCAGCAAACCCATTCACAAAACACTGTGTAGATATAGCAAATTTTCATTAATGTTTGTGTTTCTCGGTATATGTACTGAAAATTGGGGCACAATTACCCTTTATGTGCCAGGCACTGTACTAAGCACTGTACACACATTCCATGTAATATACCATTTAATTTTCACCACAGCCTAGATTTAGACACCATGGTTTTCTGTTTTATAACCAAGGAAGTCTAGTCAATTTCACAGCCACTGAAGGAAGGCAGAATTCTAACTCAGTTACTATCCAGATTCCATTTGTATGAACCAAAGAATGATACACAATTTCTAACTCTTGTTTAGTCTGCACACTCGATACTTTATGTTTATCATTTAATTTATTCTTCAGAATAAATCTGACAGAAAAGGACTGTCCTCGCTTCATAAAAGGGAAGTAGAGCCCACAGCCAGCAAATTTGGAAAACTCAGCAGTGGCCACAGGACTGGAAAAGGTCCGTTTTCATTCCANTCACCTCTCTGGGGACCCGGGAGCCACGGCTGGGGGCGGGGCACAAGCCTCTTGTCGCGGACACTTCCACGAGCTGCTGTGGAATTCTGTCACGGGAGGGCCCGCCTCCTCCGCAGAGGGATTGGCTCCTCTGAAGCGTCCTAGCTCTTCTATTGGCTTGTGAGTCTACGATGCTGGCCGCTGTCGCAGTGCAAGCCGGGAGTTGCAGTCCGTTTGCACGACTCGCGAGCAAGCGCAGTGGACCGATCCGAGCCCGCGCTCTGGGCGCCGACTTGCGGCCCCGAGGCTGAGCGAGTCTGGGGAGTCGCGGGTGTGTCTACCCGTGATCGCTCAGCTTCCTGGCGGCCTGGGGCTCTTCGCTGGCAGTCGTCGCAGAGGCGGTTGGGCCAGGACTGTCCCGATCCCTGTACTCGAGCGCAGACTCCCTCCAGCCAGTGACCCTGCCCGTCTCGCCCACGTTAGTGCAGTGGCAGTCTGCGGTCTTGTTTCCTAGTCTTCAGCCGCAGGTCCTAACCCAGCACCGAGTGCACCAGTACTCGGGGGCATCCTGGATGACTAGTGAAAAGTTAATCGGCCCGACTCCACATCCTCATTCTACTTTCCGCGGAGCGTTTTGGCTGTCGCCAGAGAGAAACACATTTTTGAGAGAGGAGTATTTTTAAATGAACTATGAATGGGATATTAGGAATCAGAGTGCAGGCTCCGCCTTCTGCATGGAACTAGAGTAGCATTCATTGAATTATTCTTCATCGAGAGACGGTGTGCGGGTGTGTGGAAAGGTGTAAGGCAAGGAGTGTAGTTTCTAGTCCTGGCCTTGCTGCTGAGGGACTATGCTCGGTGATGCTCCTCCGTTAAAAAAGCACTGCTCACAGTACAGTGCTTTGTAAGAAAGGCAACCTGAATCCGTTTTTTTTACTCCTATAAATAGACTTGGGCCTTTGGAGGAGGCGTGGAATGGAAAGTGGCACATAATTGTAGAAAACTTCTATCTTACATCCTCCCAATTTAGCAATTTCCGGGAAATTTGGAAATTTTCTCACTCCAGCTGTATGTAAAATCCCAGAGAATTCTGACAGGCTCATCCTATGTGAGTTGCCCACTCCTGGGGTTGAAGGAAGGGTACTGTAATGAATAGCCCCACCAGAGACAGTGGAATAGAGAGGGACTTTTTCACAAAGGGAGAAGATGCTTCTGTCAGAAGTGGGGAAGGAATGCTGGAAAATAAATGCATTTCTTATTCACACTGTGTGTGTGGTGGTGGTGGTGGTGGGAGGAGGGTGTGATATTAATGAAGAGGTTAATACTTTTCCCTCCTAAGAAAATGAAGAATTGGGAAGCTGGATCCAAGCTTCTGGGAGTAGGCAGGACAGTGACAAGCCACAGGCACGTGGGGAGCATGAGTAGGGACAGATGGATGACACTGTGAGGAACCATTTGGGGGATTCATCCACAGAAATCGGGCTAGTGAGAAAAGGATGCTTTTTGATATTTTTGGTGCTTTGGCTCCTTGGCTTGAATTGGAGAAGGAGTAAAGGAAAGGACAGAAATAAACAGTAAGAACTAGAGTGAAGGAATAGGGGGTGATTTTATGTTGTCTTTTCTTCTATTCTCAGCTTCACTTCAAAGTTGAGCCTTTTTCAACTATGAGTCTGGGTCTGCCCATCTATGACAGGCTCAGGTCTCTGATTCCAGAAAGACACATTTCACTGGTATCCAGGAGACCTGCTTCTCAGTGATAAGAGATGGAATCTGAACTGCAGGATGGCAGTGACAGCCAGTGAACCAAGCAGGTTGAAGCAAAGCATGACTGCAATAAAGAGCCCCCAGGCACAAACATCCCCACAGGACAGCAATCAGCTCTGCATGGCAAGCCAGAAGCCTATGAAGCTTGCCATCAGCACTCTGGGCAGTCCTGCTTCCAGGAAGTGGAGGTGAAGAGACCTGGTCCCCATGAGAAGGTAGCTGGTCCCCATAAAGGTTTTAGCAAACTCTGAGAACTCTCCTGTCAGTGACTGAGATACACTCAAAAGAGCAAATCCTAGAACTGCTCATTATGGAGCAGTTTCTGCCAGAAAAGATTCAGAGCTGGTTGAGGGAGCAGTGCCCAGAGAATGGTGACAAAGTTGTGGCTCTGGTTGAAGATGTACAGAGAGCAGCCAGGCAGCAGGTGAAAAAAGGCAGTCAGAACCCTGTGGTTTTCGTCATGAAGAAGCTGGTGTGAGCAGCACAGGAATCCAGTTACTGGAGAGGTGCTTAGTTGAGAAATTCCAGAATTCATCTGCTGCCTAGAGAGTATTATTAATAGTTATATTGCATTGATCTTATGCCCTTCGTCAATGGGAAGAATTTCTCGAATTTCTCACTTGCTGAAATGACTTAGACATTCATATATTCAGTGAATGCTTAGAGTCACTAATTAAAGTGGTAAAACACTCATCAGAGTTCTCCAAAACAAGGACAGGGAAAGAATAATTCTTCACTCAGCAAGTCAGGAAAATTAGATATGTTTGTGAATTTAAATCTAATCTGTCTTGCTAGAAGGTTCCTTGAAGGAGTGTGCCATGTGTTTTGCACTAAACAAAGTCACACTAGAGCCAGTCCCTGCTGTCTGGATTAAGTGGTCAGTTTGAAACAGTGATGAGTTTCACGTGATACCTGCATGTGGAGGGAGAGATTCAGTCTTGAGATCTGATCAGTGTAACATGCTTGTATATTTCAGAAGAAGGGGGCAGTATGAAAGGTATAGGAAAAGGAAAAGTAACACGAAGCCTTCAGTTATGGGTCAGGGGAGGGTAGTCTGAGTGTGACTGTGTCTGGAGCAGGAGGCAGCCCACTGGCTCCACAGTCTGCATGGCTGGATTGGGATGTGCTTGTGTTACTGTGGGCAGGAATCCCTCAGAAGAAATGGAGTAGCCATCACGGTCAACAAAAGAGTCCAAAATGCAGTATTTGGATGCAATCTCAAAAACTACAGAATGATCTCTGTTAGTTTCCAAGGCAAACCATTCAATATCACAGTTATCCAAGTCTATGCCCCAACCAGTAACACTGGAGAAGCTGAAGTTGAACGGTTTTATGAGGACCTACAAGACCTTTTAGAACTAACACCCCAAAAAGATGTCCTTTTCATTATAGGGGACTGGAATGCTAAAGTAGGAAGTCAAGAAACACCTGGAGTAACAGGCAAATTGGCCTTGGAATGTGGAATGAAACAGGGCAAAGACTAATAGAGTTTTGCCAAAAAAATGCACTTGTTGTAGCAAATACCCTCTTCCAACAACACAAGAGAAGACTCTACACATGGACATCACCAGATGCTCAACACCGAAATCAGATTGATTATATTCTTTGCAGCCAAAGATGGAGAGGCTCTATATAGTCAACAGAAACAAGACCAGGAGCTGACTATGGCTCAGATCATGAATTCCTTATTACCAAATTCAGACTTAAATTGAAGAAAGTAGGGAAAACCGCTAGACCATTCAGGTATGACCTAAATCAAATCCGTTATGATTATACAGTGGAAGTGAGAAATAGACTTAAGGGCCTAGATCTGATAGACAGAGTGCCTGATGAACTATGGAATGAGGTTTGTGACATTGTACGGGAGACAGGATCAAGACCATCCCCATGGAAAAGAAATGTAAAAAAGCAAAATGGCTGTCT
>SJYV01025930.1:0-32087 GCA_006410875.1 Neotragus pygmaeus | reverse complement strand
GTGGGGGGGTGTCTGAGAAAGAGTTCATTCTCTTGGTCTGAAAAAATAAAAGGATTGAGTTCCTGCGGTATTTTAAAGAGCATTATGATTATCTCTGGGTGGTTGGGCATGGAAACATTCTCTCCCCCCGCTATATATATATACCATTAGGCTTCCCTTGTGGCTCAGAGGTTAAAGCCTTTGCCTGCAAGGCGGGAGACCCGAGTTAAATCCCTGGGTTGGGAAGATCCCCTGGAGAAGGAAATGGCAACCCACTCCAGTATTCTTGCCTGGAAAATCCCATGGACGGAGGAGCCTCGTAGGTTACAGTCCACGGGGTCGCAATGAGTCGGACACAACTGAGTGACTTCACTCACTCACTCACTCATGCACATATTTCTTTAAAATGAAAAAAAAACTTTTTATTTTAAAAAAGCTATTGTGTCAGAAGGGATCTAGTAAAAGGAACTTTTTAACACACAGGCAGGCCATTGGCTATGGCAGTGGTCCTGAAACCTGACTGTGCACCAGACTCACTAGAGGGCATGTTAAACAGAATCCTAGGCCTCACCCCAGAGCTGCTGATTCTTTAGATCTGAAGTGGAGCCCAGGAATATGCGTATCTGGTGCACTCCCAGGTGCTGCTGGGTCTGCAGGCTTTGGCACCCCACTTATAACCTCTGCTCCATGGCTGTTATGTGGAGACTGCCTTTTGGCAGTGGCTGTTTTCTCGCCTAGTACTGGGGTCCAGCCCCAGTTGGATCCAGGGTATCCAAAGCGTGGATGGCATTGGCAATAAGAGATTTATTTATTTAGAGATATAGAAGGAGATAAGGATTTATTTAAAGATATAGAGAGAGATAAAGAAAGAATGTTGCAGTTAAGAAAATAGAGGAGAGAAAGAGGCTGATATTCCTTGGTTTACACAGAAAGCCAATAAAGTCCCAAGTCAAGGGACTTACTCCATTCACATAGGCCACTGGCGCCCACTTGAATAGTGGAGGGTGCCCCGCCCTGGGCTCCCTCTCCCGTGGGTCTTAGAAGCCCGGGCAGAGAAGTGAACACAGCAAGGCCCTGTGCTCCAAGGGATCAGCCTGAAAAAGACAGTAAGAGAGAGAAAGAAAGAAAAAGAGAATTGACACGGGGAGCCAAGCAATGATGAGGCGAGGCCCAAATTTTTATTTTTCCAGGGGGCTTATATACCTTAAGCTGTACATAGAGAATAATGGAAAACACAAAGTCATGCAGGATCAGCAGCCCTGACCCTTATTGAGATCAGGCTTTCTCTCTGCATACCTATCTGTATACACAGGTCTTAGGTGATTTACATCATCTTCTGGCCAGGAGGCCTATTAGCATTTTATGGCTCTATTATGATAAGGGTCCGTCAACCAGAAAACTTATTTGCCCTAAAAGTGTTGTTCTTTCCAAAGTCTGGTGTCACTTTCAGAAAGCACTAAATAAAGTTACATTCTTACATAGCAAGGATACAACAATCTATAGCAAAGAAAGAGGAGTACAATGATTTATAACAAAGAGAAAATTCATTAACTCAAAAGTCTATGGCTAACATCAAACTATTATATTCCTATTTCTGCATCCCAATTACATTGATTAATATCCTCCCAGGTACCTAAAAGATAAAGGATAAGGAGGCCTGGCAACAATCATTAACTTAACAATGAAACCCTTCACCAATATAATTCTTAGCTCTTTAAAAGGCTCTATATCTTTAAGATGTTTTAAGCTTCCCATTCCTCTCGAGGTTGGGAGGCTGTAAACAATCTCATGCATAGTTGTAAAAGTCCGGAGAAACCTGTCAGGCAAGTTAGAGAGCCATCAGGGGGGTTTGAGCTGAGACACTCCTTTTATATGCAGGAGACTACTAACTGGAGCTCCAAGTTAATTTTCCAGAGAAAGGTGGTCCGGAATAGCCCCTTGTTAATGTCAGAGGAGTTGGTGAAAGTCATGAAATAATAAAACAGACAGATTCTGGTTTTGAAGTAGTCCCTGGAGATGTGACTTGCCTTGCCTGCCAGGTCTCCCCGCATGACCTTGTCGTGGGTGGGATTTCTCGTGCTGGCTCCTGGCACCCTAGCCTGGCTTACTCCAAAGGTCTCTGGGAACCTTCCACAGAAAAGGGGTCTCGGAGACCAGGAGACAGGTGCTGGGGCCCCGGTGAGCTGTGTTTGACACCTTTTGTCTCTTTAAGTTCCCATTTCACCTTGCAGTCCCACTCTCCCTAAAAATCTTTTTTTTCTGGAGATGTTGGAAAGATTATCATGTGGTCCACTGAGTTTCTCTTGGGTTGTCCCCTTGTTCTGTCCACTGACATCATGACATGGCTCTTTACCCACGCTGATCCTTCTCTGGGAGGCCTGACCTCCCCCTGTTTTTCTCTGTCCCTGATTGGATAACCATGGTCCTGTCTCTGCCCCAGTGACAACCTGGCCTGGGTCAGAGAACACGCAGAGACCCCAGATAAGTAAGGGCAGCAGGGCGAGGGAAAAGCCTGACTTCTTCCACAAGGGAGACTAGAGTGAAAGCCCACAAGACACGAGCAACTGGGGAAGAAAAATCAAGGGTGAAGCACAAGAGCCTGACTCAGAGATGGGACAGAGGCAGGCAAGACAGAGACATCAAGAACAAAAGAGAATTGGAAATGGGATGATACAAAGGAAGAAGAAATGAATGAGCCTTTTCCGAGGTCCAGGTAAGCGTTTGGGCACTCGGAACTAAAAAGAGGCTGGGCAGGCATGCCAGTGTCAAGAAGGCAATGAAGAGGTTCTCCAGGGAGGGTAAGGAGAAACCTGTATCCCAGCAGAGGATGAACCCCCGGAGGCTTCATACTGGGAGGAGACCTGCACACATCTCCTGTGTGGGAAAAACTGCTCTCACTGCTCTCAGAGTTGTCTCTCTCACCACCACCCAGTCCCCACACTGGAAAAGGCTTCTAAATGTCACAAATGTGGGAAGAGCTTTGTCAAAGTTCTTATCTTGTTTGACACCAAAGAATCCGGAGAGAAGCCTCCCAAGTGCAGTGAGTATGGGAAAGGCTTCAGTGAGTGCTCCAGCCTCATTGCCCACTTGAGAACTCACACAGGGGAGAGACCCTACCAGTGTGGGGAATGTGGGAAAAGCTTCAACCAGAGCTGCAGCCTCACTGTTCCCCAGAGGACCCACATGGGGGAGAAGCCATATTAGTGCGGTCTGTGGGAAAAGATNACAAATGTGGGAAGAGCTTTGTCAAAGTTCTTATCTTGTTTGACACCAAAGAATCCGGAGAGAAGCCTCCCAAGTGCAGTGAGTATGGGAAAGGCTTCAGTGAGTGCTCCAGCCTCATTGCCCACTTGAGAACTCACACAGGGGAGAGACCCTACCAGTGTGGGGAATGTGGGAAAAGCTTCAACCAGAGCTGCAGCCTCACTGTTCCCCAGAGGACCCACATGGGGGAGAAGCCATATTAGTGCGGTCTGTGGGAAAAGATTCAACAACAGCTTCCAGTTTATCACTTATGGTGAGTCCATGCTGAGGAAAGCTCTACAGTTGTGGGCAGTGTGAGAAAAGCTTCAATAATGGCTCCCCCTTGAGAGCCCACCACAACCCCCCACATGAGGGAAAAGCCTCACCAGTGCTCTCAGAGTGAGAAAAGCTTCACCAAGAGTCCTGCCCTGAATGGTCTAGCTGTTTTCCCCACTTTCTTCAATTTAAGTCTGAATTTGGCAATAAGCAGTTCATGATCTGAGCCACAGTCACCTCCTGGTCTTGTTTTTGCTGACTGTATAGAGCTTCTCCATCTTTGGCTGCAAAGAATATAATCAATCTGATTTTGGTGTTGAGCATCTGGTGATGTCCATGTGTAGAGTCATCTCTTGTGTTGTTGGAAGAGGGCATTTGCTATGACCAGTGCATTCTCTTGGCAGAACTCTANTGTATAGAGCTTCTCCATCTTTGGCTGCAAAGAATATAATCAATCTGATTTTGGTGTTGAGCATCTGGTGATGTCCATGTGTAGAGTCATCTCTTGTGTTGTTGGAAGAGGGCATTTGCTATGACCAGTGCATTCTCTTGGCAGAACTCTATATATTAGCCTTTGCCCTGCTTCATTCTGTACTCCAGGTGAAATTTGCCTGTTATTCCAGGTGTTTCTTGACTTCCTACTTTTGCATTCCAGTCCCCTATAATGAAAAGGACATCTTTTCGGGATGTTAGTTCTAGAAGGTCTTGTAGGTTGGGGCATAGACTTGGATTACTGTGATACTGAATGGTTGCCTTGGAAACAAAAAGAGATCTTTCTGTTGTTTTGGGGATTGCATCCAAGTATTGCACTTTGAACTCTTTTGTTGACTATGATGGCTACTCCATTTCTTCTAAGGGATTCCTGCCCACAGTAGTAGATATAATGATCATCTGAGTTAAATTCACCCATTCCAGTCCATCTTAGTTCACTGATTCCTAGAATGTTGATGTTCACTCTTGCCATTTCCTGTTTGACCACTTCCAATTTGCCTTGATTTATGGACCTAATATTCCAGGTTCCCATGCAATGTTTCTCTTTACAGCATTGGACTTTGCCTCTATCACCAGTCCCATCCACAACTGGGTGGTGTTTTTGCTTTGGCTTCATCCCTTCATTCTTTCTGGAGTTATTTCTCCACTGATCTCCAGTAGCATATTGGTCACCTACCGACCTGGAGAATGCATCTTTCAGTGTCCTATCTTTTTGCCTTTTCATACTGTTCTTGGGGTTCTCAAGGCAAGAATACTGAAGTGGTTTGCCATTCCCTTCTCCAGTGGACCACATTCTGTCAGACCTCTCCACCATGACCTGGCTGTCTTGGGTGGCCCCACATGGCATGGCTTAGTTTCACTGAGTTAGACAAGGCTGTGGTCCATGTGATCAGATTGGCTAGTTAGTTGTCTGTGATTGTGGTTTCAGTCTGTCTGCCCTCTGATGCCCTCTCTCAGCACCTAAAGTCTTACTTGGGTTTCTCTTACCTTGGACGTGGGGTATCTCCTCTCAGCTGCTGCCCCTGACCTTGGACGTGAGGTAGCTCCTCTTGGCTGCTCCTGCACCGTTGCAGCGTTATGACTATACAGTGGAAGTGAGAAATAGATTTAAGGGACTAGATCTGATAGAGAGAGTGCCTGAAGAACTATGGACAGAGGTTCGTGACATTGTACAGGAGACAGAAATCAAGACCATCCCCAAGAAAAAGAAATGCAAAAAAACAAAGTGGCTGTCTGAGGAGGCCTTACACTCCCACTTCTGGGTGTGCGGTGATCAGGGAAACTGGGATGCAGCTGCTGGACTCCTGGAATTCTTTGAGTGTCTCCACCCTTCAAACCACCTTACCCTCTAGTCTGCTGGGCAGGAGAAGGAACCCAGAGTACTAGAGCACCCAGCCCTTGCCTGTCAGTGTTTTAGGAGTGTCTGGAGCAGACAGTAAGAACTGGAGAATATCTTCAGTTATTCATTCATTCAGAAAATATCTGATTGTCTATAAAGTACCAGGTATTACACAGAAGCCAAATAGAAGGCAGTGAGTAAAACAAACTATTTTCCTTCCAGAACCAGCCTCATTGGGCCCCTCAGAAATAGAGTACATCAGGCAGCACCACCCAGCCCACAAGCCCCAGGATCTGAGTCCAGCTCTGCAGGGCCACCCTTCCAAGCTTCCAAGTTTTGATGAGCCAAAACCTTTCTCTTGTAATCCCACTACTCCCTGTGTGGTCACATCTTCCTAAGGCTACCCCCTCTGTTACCTTAGTGTCTACGTCCCACTGACAAATCAGCCTGATCACTGCACCAGCCACTTGAGAATGAATTTGAGGTAGGCTGTACAAATGGCAACATCCCAGGTCTATCCATTTCATCAGGTGTGTAACTTATATTCCTGGTTTGCTTCAGCCCTCCAGATACCAATTAAAAAGCCCAGTTTTCCCCTGTACATTTAATACTGGGGCTCTCCATATAGTGTCTATCCCTCCCTTCCTCACTGAAACATTTTAACTAATTGATACAATTTTTCAGTTGACAGTATTCCTTTTATCCCAAGGACTGCCAACCACTTCCTACAGACAAGACTGAGTAAATATTCTCACAACCCAGGGTACACTGATGTCTACACACCTTACCTTTTCACACATCTGCTCTGGTTCCTCAGCCTAAAATGGCAGATGGGGTCACAGCCAAAGCCAGAGCCAAGCTTTCAGGCCTCCTGCCAAACTTCTCTTGTCACCTCCCCTCTGCCTCTCCTGTGAGGGACTGCCTTACCAGTCAGTTTGGGGACACCCAGGACTTCTGGGGTCCTGGGCCAGACTGTGCCCATGTCACTGCTGACATAACAGGCAAATTCTTGCTTTCATCATCATCAGCTCCAGCTTCCATGCAGTCCTGTTGCTCATCCTCAGCTCCGCTTCTGGGTAGAGACCAAGAAAAGGACAGAGGGGTTTCATACGTGCCGGTCACAGGATGCTAGCATAACCTGGCTACTCCCTGTGGTACGGAAGTTACCTGGTAGGACTTTGAACTTATGCCACCCTGTTCTGGCATCTGGAGGAAGCTGTTCTCCTGAAACTGCTTGGGCATTCCCTGTAGAGTTGGCCACTCCAGTGGCACTTCTGGAGTTTTCCAATTAGGGATTTGCTGAGATTTGCAGATAAAGTCTGGGTTTCCTAGTAGTCCCAATGCACATCTGCTATCACGGGTTAAGTGACTTGCATAGTGACCAAGTGAAAGAGCTAGATTTTGAACCTAAGTTAAATCAATTTCAAAACCTTTAATTTTTCACTCTCTCAACATTCTGGCTACCAATTTCTGTGAAACCTTGAAACACAGACCTTATACTGCATGCTCAAACCACCAGGGCAGCCTTGTTGTGGCAGGGCCATAGGCCCAGCCTCCTCGGGAGGAGGAAGGCACAGCTGAGGTTTCATGTCACACCCATTACGACCAACTACCTTCCAAGGATGCTGTCATCCCTGGCACTAAATTAAGAGCTAGTTAATCACACAGTATAGATTAGACATGATCCAAAGTACTTTTATAGCCCAAAGTGAGAAAAAGCAGAAAGAGACCAATTAAAAAGAAACAAAAGGAGACATCAGAGATCTCACTTTTTGCAGAGGATGGTCAAGAGGTACGCCTTCCTTGGAGGCATGGTATGTGTGACTGGGTAGAACAGAAGAGTAAGAATCCCAGTGCCCTGCCTGACAGTGGCAGGGTCTTATCGGTCTGGCCAGCTAGGCCTCTCCAATACAAACTTCATTTCTACTTCACTTTGCTAAGTTTGGGTGAGAAGGCACAGATTTTTTCCTCCCATTCAAGTCAGTGTTACCTAATGGAAATGCTTTCACTATTAGGTGGATCCAGTGTCCAGTCCCAGCTCAACTCCATAGTAACTGACCTTGAGGAAAATATTCAACTTCTCTAACCTACTTTTTGTCATGTGAGCATAACTATGCTGGCCTTGCAGCATAGTGAAAAAGATTAGAAATACTATTTGTAAAGCATCTGGCCCAGTGCTTTGGCACATACAAGATGCAGAGTGAATGGTTTGTGGTGATAGTAACAGAAGCTCCTTAAAGGAACTCCTTTGTAGCATATCTCACTACTTGATATAGTGAAGTTGCTCAGTCGTGTCCGACTCTTTGTGACCCCATGGACTGTAGCCTCTCAGGCTCTGAGGAGCCTCTCTGTCCATGGAGTTTTCCAGGCAAGAGTACTGGAGTGGGTTGCCATTTCCTTCTCCAGGAGATCTTCCCAACCGAGGGATTGAACCCGGGTCTCCTGCGCTGCAGACAGACACTTTACCATCTGAGCCAGTTGGTTGAATGTCTATCATCTGTATAAGAATGTAAGGTTCTTGGAGAATGGGTGATTTGTTCATTGCTGAATCACAGCACCAGATAAATATTTTGTAAAGGAATGAAAGGGTGAAACAAGACAAGGAAGTCTGGGTCTTTACACGTAATTAACTGGGTGTCCACTACTTAAGCATTATAAAGACTATGAAAGGAGACCAAGACTGGTCTCTGGCTGAAATGTCCCTGAGCTCTCTCTTTCTCCCCTTAGTGTCCACTCCATGGCTCCAGGGTGGGATTTCCGCGCTTCACCACCATTGACATTTGGGACTAGACAGGTCTTTGTTGTCTGTGTCAGTGGGTGATCTATGCATCATAGAATGAGTAGCCGCACCCTTGGCCTCCACCTACTAACTATGAGGAGCACCTGCCAGTCATGACAATGATTGCAGATTCTGCCAAATATCTTTGAGGGGCAACATGGCCCACAGTTAAGAACCCCTAGTCTTGGGGCATTATCATTAGGCCAGGCTGGTACAAGGGTCTCCCATCTGCCACATGGTCTTCCTACAGGGCAAGCAGATTCTTGACTTTCTACAAATATAATCCAATTGAATAAACTTCTCTGTTCAAAAGGCTTCAAGACTACTTAAGGCCGCTGAAATAAGTCCAGACCACCTAACTTGCAGGGCTCTCCCTTGCATTCAAGACCTAATCTACAGCTCCAGCCTCACTGCCCACTCTCCTATACACAGCCTACACTCCAGCACAAGTGAACTGCTCCCATGTCTTGGAACAGGCTTTGTGCTTTCCAGCCTTAATGCCTTTGCCCCTCCCCACCCAAACTTCACAAGACGTGATTTCATTCTTTCCCAAAAAACTGAACACTGTGGGCTGCTAGTCTCCATTCCACCCATAAGGTACCTGATGTCTTCAGTTCAGTTCAGTCGCTCAGTCATGTCTAGCTCTTTGCAACCCCATGGACTGCGGCATACCAGCCTTCCCTGTCCATCACCTACTCCCAGAGCTTGCTCAAACTCATGTCCATCGAGTAGGTGATACCATCCAACCGTCTCATCCTCTGTTGTCCCCTTCTCCTCCTGCCTTCAATCTTTCCCAGCATCAGGGTCTTTTCAAATGAGTCATTTCTTCACATCAGGTGGCCAAAGTATTGGAGTTTCATCTTCAACATCAGTCCTTCCAACGAATATTCAGGACTGATTTCCTTTAGGATGGACTGGTTGGATCTCCTTGCAGTTCAAGAGACTCAAGAGTCTTCTTCAATACCACAGTTCAAAAGCATTAATTCTTCGGCGCTCAGCTTTCTTTATAGTCCAACTCTCACATATATACATGACTACTGGAAAAACCATAGCTTTGACTTGAAGGACCTTTGTTTCCAAAGTAATGACTCTGCTTTTTAATATGCTGTCTAGGTTTGTCATAGCTTTTCTTCCAAGGAGCAAGCGTCTTTTAATTTCATGGCTGCAGTCACCATCTTCAGTGATTTTGGACACCAAGAAAATAAAGTCTGTCACTGTTTCTATTGTTTGACCCATCTATTTGCCATGAAGTGATGGGACTGAATACCATGATCTTTCTGAATGTTGTGTTTTAAGCCAACTTTAGCACTCTCCTCTTTCACTTTCATCAAGAGGCTCTTTAGTTCCTCACTTTCTTCCATAAGGTTGGTATTATCTGGATATCTGAGGTTACTGATGTTTCTCCCAGCAATCTGGATTCCAGCTTGTGCTTAATCCAGCCCAGCATTTCTCATGATGTACTCTGTGTACTGTGTACTCTTTATAC
Source organism: Neotragus pygmaeus (assembly GCA_006410875.1). NCBI lineage: Eukaryota > Metazoa > Chordata > Mammalia > Artiodactyla > Bovidae > Neotragus > Neotragus pygmaeus. The sequence continues at coordinate 22,493 of SJYV01025930.1, read as the reverse complement.
ACATACACAGTAGCATTTGAACTGTGGTGCTGGAGAAGACTCTTGAAGAGTCCCTTGGATGGCAAGGAGATCAAACCAGTCAATCCTAAAAGAAAGCAACACTGAATATTTATAGGAAGGGCTGACGATAAAGCTTAAGCTCCAATATTTGGCCACGGGACTTGAAGAACCAACTCATTGGAAAAGACTCTGATGCCAGGAAAGACTGAGGGCAGGAGGAGACAGGGGTGGCAGAGGATGAAATGGTTGTATTGCATCACCAAATCAACGGACAAGTTTGAGCAAACTCCGCCAGATAGTGAAGGACAGGGAAGCCTGGTGTTCTGCAGTCCGAGGGGCCACAAAGAGTGGGAACCGACTTAGCAACTGAACAATAACATCATAGTAACTTATCCTGACATCAATCCTATAAAGCCAATTCTGTTATCATCCTCTAGATGAGAAAATTGCAACAATGTTTAAGTGACTGTGTAATCACAGAAGTAGGACTAGAACTCGCTTCTAACCAAATGCTTTTCCCCCTACATTTTAATTTTTCGTATATCAAAAGTACTGCAAAACATTCTCACTTAAAAAAATGAATTCTCTCATCTCTTATCACCAAAATTATACTCCCTTTCAAGAGGAAATAACTGTTTAGTGTGTGTATCTTGCTGGACCATAATCTGCAATTTTGCCTGCTTGGTATATCTTCAAGCTTTTCTGTTTCAATACATCAACCTCATTTTTTTTTTAACTCCTGTTTTTGGTATTCCCCATTATGAGTTCACTCTTAAATCATTTTCCTTTTGATGAACATTCAGATACTTTCCTAATTTTCACACGTGTGTGTGATTCTGGATTGGGATATTCTGGATATATTGTGAAGAGGGAGCTGATGGGTTGGGATGACGGTGTGAGGAAAAGAATAGTGCCTTTATTCTGACCCCACTTCATCCATCTATCAGTTACAGACAACCTGGTTGCACAGTGAGAATAGCTCTCCATCAGCATATAAATGGAGAGAACTGGGATGTGAAACAGACTGATAAACCTCCTCAGGGTAAATATTCCATCTTTTGATTAAGTATAACTCATCTTTGATAGAGCATGTCTATCTGTTTTGATCCTTACATTGTTCCTGCAATCTACTATATTCATTTTTCAGATGATGAAAAAGAGTGCCAGAGAGGGTTAATAAAACATAAACCTGGGACATCTTGATGTGGAAGCAAGCAAGGAAATGCTCAAAGCATATGGGGACAAGTCAAAAAAACGAAAGTCAGCTTGAATGGACTCCCAGTGATTAAACAGGGGAGAACAATATAATGATATTAACAAGTTATAAAGCATAGAATAAAACAGGAAACATTGATTCTATAAGATATACATAAATAAAATAATAAACTGAGTTTAATTAGTATCAGGATATTTAAGTAGTTTCAAAGTGCGTGTGCGCATGCTAAGTTGCTTCAGTCATTTCCAACTTTTTGTGCCCCCATGGACAGTAGTTCTCCAGGCTCCTCTGTCCATGGGATTCTCTGGGCAAGAATACCGGAATGGCTTTTCAGCCTTCCTCCAGGGTATCTTCCCAAGCCAGGGATTGAATCCACATCTCTTAGGTTTCCTGCATTGATAAGCAGGTTCTTTACCACTAGTGACACCTGGGAAGCCTCGGTTTCAAAGTACCTCCCCATAAAGTACTTAATTACAAAGTAGGAAATAATGGAACAGTCTAACAGACACCACCCTCACTTAGTGATCCAAGTAACATCATTAGTAATGAGAGACACTGAAATTTACACCACTTATCTTAGCTTGCTTAGGCTGCCACAACTAACTACCATAGACTGAGTGACTTCAACAACAGGAATTAATTTTCTCACAATTACGAACCCTGGAAACCCAAGCTTAAGGTTCTGGAAGAATTGTTCCTGATGAGGGCTTGTTCCTGGCTTACAGACGCTTGCTTTGTCCACACTTGGCCTTTCCTTTGAGTGTGTGGAGAAAGACTTTCCTCTCCTTGTAAGGTCACCAATCCCATCAGACTGGAGGGCGGGCACACCCTTATGATATCACTTAACCCTAATCACCTCCTAAAGGTCTTATGACCAAATGCCATTAATTGTACTGGGGCTTAGGGCTTCAGTGTATGAGTTTTGGGTAAGGTAGATAATTCAGTCTGTAGCACCACCTGATAGCATGCAATGAGAAGAAGGCAACATCATGTCTGAGGAGTTCCTGACAAAGATAACCTGAATCTAACTATAAGGAGCCATAAACTCAAATAGAGATATGTCCCACTAAATAACTGGATGATCTTTTAAAGTCTCAGGGTCCCCAAAGTGGAGAAAAGATGGAGGAACCGTTTCAGACTGACAGAGACTAAGGAGACATGACAGTTACATGCAGTACGTGATTTGGAACAGAATCCTTTTGCTATGAAAGACACAACAGGGACAACTGATAAAAGCAGAATGGAGTCTCAGGATTAAATAGTATAATGTATTGATGCTCAGTTAGTAATTTTGATGTCTACATGAGGTCCTATAGGAGAATGTCTTTGTTTGTTATAGATATACCATAAAATATTTGAGGGAAGACAGAGTATCATATTGTCAAGTTACTCTCAAATGATCTGGGGAGGGGAAAGCCCTTTATATCATGCTTCCAACTTTTCTGTAGGCTTATGATTATTTCAAAAAGAAAAAAAAATTTGGAAGAGGCACAGGTTTTAGAGTCAAATGCATTTGGGTCTGATTCCCAGCCCTACTACTGCATGCTGTGAGCATGTTTCACCTTGGGCTACAATGTGCTCATCTTAAAATGGGGATGGTATAGGTTATCATGAGGATTAGAGGCGTTGATTCATCTAAAGAGTTTAGATTGTTACCTAGCCCAGGGTAAGTACCCAGTAAAGTCAATATGTTCAAATCATCTGTATAGTCAAATAAACGATGTTTTTACCCAATCATTAGCCTATAATTTCACACTCACATAATAGAGCATAAGTTTACCAAGCCAAAGTCACTTTTCAGTTCTGTTTCTCATCATCTCCTTTATTCCAACATCTAACCACAGCTATGGGATTGAGCTTGAAGGCTGTGAAGACAGGGGAAGGGCTGACTATTTTCATTGGAAGGTTCAAAACTTAGTCACTGAACTCATTTTGCTAGTTTACAGTGCAGATTAGGATCTGAACAGATTCTGAAGGGCTCTATGAGATGGGATATTAAACTTACTTAAATTCACTGACCAGACCAGCATCTTCAAATGCTGTCCATTTCTATTTTACTAACTTTGGTGAACCTTTTATACTTCTTGGTATTTCATTTTTTTCTTTTTTTGAATTTCCAACTGCATAAGACACCAAACATATTTTTTCCATCTGAAACTTAGAAATGGAATATAAAAGTCCTCAAAACGAGGAGCTTCCCTCACATTTAATTGTTTTTCCCAACTTTTTTAAAAATTAATTTTTAACTGGAGGATAATTGCTTTGCAATGTTGTGTTGGCTTCTGCTTTTCTTATTTTTGACTTTGTTTCATGCCCACCATTGAGAATGGAGGACGAACACATGTGCACTTTGATGATGGTGTATGTTGTCCCCATGATGCATACACGTCTCAAGCTTTTTATCCTCCCTCTAATTCTGTCTTACCATGCCCCTAACTGCAAGTTAGATTTAAACTGTCCTGTACTTTCCATAGGGAGACTCTGCAGAACTCTGAAGTGTTTGAACAGAATGCCTATTTATTTTCTTTATATTTTCCCCCAAGTAAGTTTGCAGTGGCTGAGTGGGTAAAGAATCTTCCTTGTAATTCAGGAGGCACAGGAGACACCAGTTTGACCCCCTGGAGGAGGAAATGGCAACCCACTCCACTTCAGTATTCTTGCCTGAAAAATCTCATGGACAGAGGAGTCTGGTGGGCTACAGTCCAAAGGGTCGCAAAGAGTCAGACAAAACTGAACAACTGAACATACACATACCTCCTTGGAAAGTACTGTTCTCATAAATTAACCAGCTGGCATTCTGGTTTATATATCAGCTTTAGGAGCTTGGTCATTGTGATTCTGCCTCCTGAGAAGTGCATCTTATCTGAGTGTGCTGATGAATAGAAATTTTGAGTCTGCAAGGCTCCAGACTTTAATGAATTGACCAAGATAATGCTGCTAAGTGGTGAGTCCTGGAGACATACTTCAGTATTACTGTGTAAGAAACAGAAAATAGGTCATGGCTCTGATCTGAAACTGGAAAAACAGATTCAGGCTGGGACAATATAATTAGATGTCTTTGGGAAGCATTATGGAAATGTGGAAAGAGGGGAAATTTGTCACTGTTCGTTCAGCATTGTCCAATTGACCGTATCACCCCAAAGTGGCAAATGTGAAAATGGTTCACTTGATGTATTTAGCTCCTAGTGTGAAAAAGGAAGACTCATGAGCCTTGTTAATTAACTCACAAAAGTATTTAGAGCATCTACTATGTATAAAGGATGTGTTTAGGTGCTGTGGGAGAAACAAGATTCTAGAAAAATAGCCCTAAAACCAATTGATCTCCTTTTCTCTGGTAATGTTTTGTCAAGCAACTTTCTCATATCCACCCAGCTTTCCTCCCTGGGGAAAGAACATGTGGACTGTGGTGGTAGGAGTGGATTTCCTCGGCAATTCTAGGGATGTGAAGAATCACAAACTGGCATTCTAATTCCAGTACCTGAGCTCTTTGCTGAGTTATGGTGTGCAGGACTGATTACTGAATTCCAGAAACTTAAGAGGTGAAGGACTAGATCATGAGACAGAGGAGATGCTTTACAGATGGACAATCTTTCCTGGGCTCTTAAACTTGCTTAAGGAATCTCAGAGCATTCCATAACCACTGACCACACTAGCATATCCAAATGCTGGTAGCAAACCTGATGGCTGGGACTTTGGTGAAGAAATTATTTATTTTTATTTATTCATTTTTGGCCACAGAGGATGTAGGATCTTAGTTCTCTGACCAGGGATTGAACCCCTGTCCCCTACAGTGAACGCACATAGTCTTAACCACTGGACCCAGGGAAGGCCCAGTGAGAAAATGATTTAAATGAAACTATTTAATTGAAAGAAAAACGGTCTTGGGAATTCCCTGGTGGTCCAGTGGTTAGGACTCCAAACTTCCACTGCAGGGGGCACGGGTTCCATCCCTGGTAGGGGAATTAAGTTTCCACAAGTCTCAGGGCCCAGCCAAAAAAAGAAAAATGGTCTTCTTTCAGGATTGGATGAGGCAAAAGGGAAAATGGGATGTAGACATAAAGGAAAGGGTGAACAATGACGGAGGCATATGGGTGGGGAGTGAGGGCAGACAGACTGAAATTCTAAGAAGAGACAAAGAGATGGAAAAAGATGATGGATGGATCAGGTGCAAAGATGAAGTTCTTGGGTTCTGGGCTGATTTTATGGAACTATATAAGATACTGCAAGTGGAGAATTAGGAAAAGTACAGAATTTAGAAACGTACAAAATTCTCTAAAATACAGTAATACACAGTAATATTTATTACACATAATGAATATGTAAAAATAACATGTGGACAGAAGTAACCGTGAGCTAAGTCAACAATCTCTGAGCCTCGATGGCAGCCTCTGCTCTGTTATCTGTGGTCCACAGGAGGATATTTGGTAAATAAGTGTCAGTTCAGTTCAGTCACACAGTCGTGTCCAACTCTTTGCGACCCCATGAATCGCAGCACGCCAGGCCTCCCTGTCCATCGCCAACTCCCGGAGTTCACTCAGACTCGCATCCATTGAGTCCGTGATGTCATCCANGGGACGGGGCACCCTGTGGGAGCAAAAGCGCAGGCCTCCAGTCTGCTCACCTGGGGCCGGGGGGTGCGGGGCGGGCTGGCGTCACCACTTCCGGGTGGGAGGGCACTGGCACGGCTGCCGTCAGGTGCAGGGCCCGTCAGTGCAGGCGCTCGATCGCGTCCGACTCTGCGGCCCCGTGAACTGCAGCACGCCAGGCCTCCCTGTCCATCACCAACTCCTGGAGCCCACCCAAACTCACGACCACTGAGTCGGTGATGCGATCCAGCCATCTCATCCTCTGCTGTCCCCTTCTCCTCCTGCCCCCAATCCCTCCCAGCATCAGGGTCTTTTCCAGTGAGTCAGCTCTTCACATCAGGAGGCCAGAGTACTGGAGTTTCAGCTTCAGCATCAGTCCTTCCATTGAATATTCAGGACTGATTTCCTTTAGGATGGACTGGTTAGATCTCCTTGCTGCCCCAGGGACTCTCTAGAGTCTTCTGCAACAGGCTCAGGGTCAGCCTCAGTCAAAGCCTGGACAGAGGCGCTTACCAGCTGTGCGGTCTCAGCCTGGTCACCCACCCGCCACTGAGGGCTGCTCGCAGCTCGGCCAGAGGCCCCAGGCCTCCCCCGACAGGTGGAAAGGCGTTCTCTGTCCTACAGGAGTCAGCTCCCAGGCCCAAGTTTAAACCAAGGCGGAGCTGGGATTGGCTGCAGAGGCTCTAAGATGAGCCAGATGCAGTTTCAAACACTCGGCCTCAGCAGCGCTAGAAATATTTGGGACAATCTCTGACACTTATCAAGCACTTGCTGAGAGCCAGGAACTAAATAAACGCATTCCACACGCTGCTCTGCTGGGCCACAACGGCGCCGCGGAGCCCAGGAGGCCCGGGGGTGCCCTCCGCCTGCCTTGGTCACGAAAGGGTGAGCTGACAAGGACCCTGCAGAGGCCCGGGCGCGCCCTCCAAGCCACAGCCAAGGTGGGTGCTGACCCAGTGGCCTTGGGGGCCATCCTAGGGCTCAGAGATGACCCTCTAGGAGGAGAAGGAGTGAGCTCAGGCATGTCAGGGTGGCCCTCGAAGATCCATGCGAGGGTTAATGACAAGACAGCCCAGCCTGAACCAGAAGCTGCCAGTGGGAGTGCCCATCTGTGTGACAGGCAGTGGGCCGGACCCCACACCCCTGTGAGCCCCGTGATGAAGCCCTGGGCAGCTGGGCCTCCAGGTCTGGGCAAAAGCCAGTCTCCTCCAGCCTGGGGCCGAGAACTCCCTTCTATGCGCTTTCCTAGGACGGGCTTCTGCAGAGCTTCTCTCCTCAGGACACTCTGGGTGGACGGTTCTCACCTCTGTGATTTCGGGACCCTCCTGCGTTCACAGCCCGTTTCCTGCCTGAATCTGAGCTGTGTCGACTGGGCCCTCTCCCCGCCCTGCCAGGCCCCAGGGCCATGCATGTGGTCACACTCCCAGCACCATCCAAGGCGGCTTCTGCAGAGACGGTTGGCATCTGCTGCACTGGCCCAAGCTGCTTCCTCGGGGAGAACCTCCTCGGGACCACCCACGGGTGATGCCCACACCTACCTGTCCCCCAGGTGGCAGGATAATGCCCACCAGACCGGGGCCTCTGGCCCATGCTGCCCCTCCAGTCTCGCATCTTGCTGGGCTCCCTTTCCTTCTCCTCCTCTTTCACCCCACGCGCTGGGGCATCACTGCAGGGTGAGGTCCACGCGGCCATCTGGCTCCTGGGGCAGCGGGGTGGAGAGACGGAACCAGGGTCAGCCTTGGCCACCGCGCCTCCAGAGGCAACAGATGGCGCGGCTGCGTCCCCTGCCCTCAGGCCGGAGCGCGTTGGCCTCTCAATTCCTGTGTCAGGAACAGCACGGCCCTCAGGCCATCTTGTTCACTCAGTGAGTGAGGGCTTCCTGGGGGCTCCGCGGGTCAAGAGTCCTCCTGCAATGCAGCAGACACAGGTGATGGATCCCTGGGTCGGGAAGATGCCCCGGAGAAGGAAATGGCAACCCACTCCAGTATTCTTACCTGGAGAATCCCATGGACAGAGGCGTCTGGCAGGCAGCAGTCCGTGGGGTCGCAAGAGTCGGACATGCCTGAGCAACCAAGCACGCAGTGATGGTTGAGACGCTTTTTGGTGACTGCGTCCAGAAGAGGAGGAAGCAAAGCCCGGATTCGGAACCTCCAGCTGCGCAGTCCACCAGGCTCGGGTGGCCTCAGGTGTGCCAGTCCTGAAGCCCTCCCCTGGGAACACAATCCTCTGCCCTCCAGAGACGTTCCGAGCATGACCGATGCGGCTGTGAGCTCTGCTGTGCAGTGTCCAGGTTTCACAAGCACTGTCTCTGCACCGTCAGGAGGGTGTTGAGAAAGCCGGCCGTGCGGCATCGCCACCCCACCAGTACCTGCTTCAGAGCTCCAGGGGGAATGAACCTCAGCAAATGCCCGAAACTTCCGGAAGGTGGCCCCCCACCACATCTACCCACCGGCGGCCCCCACAGCCTTCCGTCTCCTGGGGTTCTACTTCCTAGGAAACCTCTGTCTATGATTTGGAACCACAATTGCAGAGGAAAGTCACAGAAACACAGCAGGATTATCTAATTTGCTTGCCGAGAACACGCTGCTCTTCTAAAATCTTCTTGTAGTTTTCTGCAAGCCAGTCTCGGGCCAAAGTGTCAACATCTGTCTGAGCAGTCTGAGAAGGACAGACTGGTGGGGACTTTCAGCTGTCAGTCTGCGCGGCCAGCTTCGCGGCGCTCTGAACCGGGCAAGGGCTGGACGTGTGATGAAGACGCGGGACCCGCTCTGAGCAGAGATGCCCCGAGCTGTGCTCTCACGGGAGCGGGGCCTCTGATCACGGGGGCCTCAGGCACACAGCTCCCGAGACGCAGCCCTGATGAGGAGCTGGCTTCTAATCAGCCAGGAAGCCACTGCCCGCAGAGCACGCGTAATGCGCTCCAGATGCCGCTGGCACCGCCGGGCGCCGGGACCGAAGGTCAGCCCATTCGCAAGGGTCGCGCGGGCGGCCGCCCCTGCCGCCCCTGCCCCCTCAAGCCTTCTCTCCGGCTCCTTCACCCACCGCAGGACAGCGTTCTTTCCAACTTCAGCATCTGCTTGAGCCAAGCATGAGTTCTCCTTCCACCGAACACATCACGCAGAACCAGGTACAGACACAGTGAGAGGCATTAAAAAAACATGCCGTGCTTACGTCGTGGGTCCGGTGGGCACGCCTTTGGCCCTCTGTGTGCCAGGAGTCCCAGGCTGGCGGAAAAGGAAGGCTGACCTGCTGTCTCACCCGCCCGCCACCCGTGGCTGCGTCCCTGCAGGGCAGAGCAGGGCCCGAGGCTTCTCGCGGCCTCCACTGCCTGGGGGAACGGAGCGCAGCGCTGAGGCCTGGGCTGGAGGCAGGCTGGCCCCGCCGCTCCTGCGCCCAGCCCTCGTCAGGACACAAGCTCGGGTGAGGCCACTGCGGGTGTCTCCTCATCCGTGCACGCCCCCCGGGGGCACACGCAGTCGCCAGGTGCCGGGAGCTGTCAGCGGGACGTGCGGGTGCCTGTCGCCTCCGCCACTGTGTGTCCCAGTCGTCCCAGGAACAGCCTGAGTCTGAGAAATGAAGCCACTTAGAGAGACTGTCTGTGAACCTGAGCAGACATCAGGGGACCAACCGCCACCCCAGGGCCGGCTGGCAGCCTGTCTGCGTCCAGGGAGGCAGGGACAGTGTGCCAGGCGGGTATCTGTGGTCCCGTGATAACCCAGTCCCCCCGAACGCCCGCCTGATCCTGGCGCGGGTGGCTGGGCTGGACTCAACCCGTCCTCCTGACACCTGGCCATGCTCCCTGGGCCCTGAGACCTGCTCCCTGGGGCCCAGAGAGATGGCACCCAACTGGCATTCAGACCAGCTGGGCAGATGGCTCTCCTGGAAGGAGGGACTGAAATAAGAAAAACCCGAATGGACTGGCTCAAAAAAACGGAGGAGACAGAGGGAAGAATCAGTGACCGGAAAGCTGAGCCGATAAGAACCACCAAGTCTGAGCCACAGAGAGAAATCAGACCAAAAACCAAACCCCTCAGAATGCTAGGGACTGCAGCGCCACGGCTTCAGCTCGCAGGGTCCTGGGGGAGGCGAGCGTGAAGCCAGAGCTGGGAAAGCTGCAGCGAGCGCGGCGGCAGGAGCAGCTGAGAGTCTGCGAAAGGCCTCAGACCCACAAAACTAAGCTGAAAGAAAATCCAAAAGGGGAAATCCACACCAAAGAAACAGCAAAGTCAAACTTCTGAAAGCTGAAGACAAAATGAAATGATGTTTTACACATTTAAATCAACAAATTCAGAAAACCACTCACACTACAACATTGTCTCATGAGAAAGCAAGAGACCCTAAAGGACAGAGCCTGGCATTTTCAGACGCTAAAGGAAGGGTCGGCCTAGAGGCCTGTGTCTGCAACAACGGCTTCAGGTTGAGGGGAAATCAGACCATCTCAGCTGAAGGGAAGCTAAGAAGACACGATGCAGAAGTCCTTCACAAGCATTAGCACAGAGTCCAGCAACACGCGGGACATGTCACGCCAGGAACAACTGAAGTTCACCCTCGGGATGTGGGGCTGTTTCAGTGTTTTTAAATCATCCAGTGCAGTTCACCGTATTAACGGACCAAAGAAGAAAAATTACATGGTCCTGTCAGTAGGGGACAACACAAAACCATTTGACAAAAATCAGCAGTTCACGCATGATAAGACAAGTACCGGGAAAAACGTTGTGAGTTGGGCAGGGTAGCAGGAGTCGAGCCAGCATACAAAAATCAGCTCTTTATGTATCAGTAGAAATACACCTACATGTATGTGGTCAAGTCATTTTCAACAAAGGTGCCAAGATAACTCACTGGAGACAGGAATACCTTTCAGCAACTGTTGCTACGACAGCTGGATAGTCACGTGGAGAAAAAAAAAATCAGCATTAACTCTTACCACACTGCACGCAAAAATTAACTCAAAATGGATCTTAGCCCTAAACGTTAAATGAAAAAACCATGCAGGATTTCCAGGAGAAAAACACATAGTTTGGGGTTTACACAAAGATCTCTTTGGATCCTAAATGCATGGGCCGTGAAAGAAGCTTGATAAACTGGGCTTCATCAAAATTTCAACACCTGTGCCTTTGGGAAAGCAACATTAAGGAAACACGAAGGACGTGGGTCAGAACAGGAACACGCGTTTCTCCCCTGAAGGCGCTGATGTGACTTAGCAACACTATCTGATGAGAAAGTGTTGACAACGGAAAATAAGAGGAAATATCCTTCACATGTTTTTGCCTTTGCTTTGGGGGGAAAGTCTCGAGCGTGAGCTGCTTGCCAGGTCCATTCTCTTCTCTTGGCTGCACGTCTGAACTCATNAGCAACACTATCTGATGAGAAAATGTTGACAACGGAAAATAAGAGGAAATATCCTTCACATGTTTTTGCCTTTGCTTTGGGGGGAAAGTCTCGAGCGTGAGCTGCTTGCCAGGTCCATTCTCTTCTCTTGGCTGCACGTCTGAACTCATAAATCCTCTCCATGAAGACAAGCCTGCCTCTACCTGGAAGCTGCCCAGATGTTTTTGCCCAACACATTTCAACATTTCTTTAGACTTAGAGATAAGCAAAGAGAAGCGGGTGGGGAGGAAAGTCTTACTGCATCACTGGGCTAACTGCCCAGGGCAAATCCTTCCACGGGGTGGGTGGGTGGAGGGAGGCGAGGAGACATGGAGACCCCCAGGCAGAGAGGGGTAATGTGCAGGATGGACCCAGACAGGAGTCCCAGACCCTGAGCCCAGCTGGTCCTGGAGACCACTCTGGGCTTGTGCTGAGCAAGCTCGCATTGAGGGGCTTACTACTGAACATCCGATCCACAGGGCACCGAGCCCAGGTCAGGCTCCCAGCCTGTGGTGCGTGCGTGCTAAAGCAGCTCAGATTTCAAGTCCAGGACAGGAGGTGACTGTGGACTCGGAGGGGCTCCTGATGGGAGATGAAGCAGGAACGGAGCGGGGTCTCCGGGTGAAACACACTTTCCTAGTGCCACCAGGGCCCTGGCCAGAAGCCTCTCTGTGTCCACTGTGTCCAATCTCCGCGGTCTAGAAGTCCCACCTGAGGCAGTAAGACCGACACAGAAGTAAATAAGAGCTGGGACACCAGAAGACGAAGGGAGGGGTGGAGAAAGGAAACAAAGCTGCCATCACTCCATGTGGCGTCTCTAAGAATGTCTGATCACGGCTTCACATACACTGTCGGGGCCCTGGGGGGAGGGTCTGACCACTTGCATTGCACAGACAAGGAGCCAAGGCTTCCAGAAGGTACTGAGTGGCACTGGGAAAGCTGAATATCCACACGCAGAAGAATGAGCCTGGACCCTGTCATGCACCAAAGCTAACTCAACCTGGGTAAAAACTAGAGCCCTAGAAAAAACACAGAGGGAAAGCCGGATACCGGTCCTGGCAAAGGTTTTGGGATTTGATGCCTAAAGCACAAGCGACAGAAGCAAAAACAAGTCAGATTCCAGCAAAGTGAAGACGGCTGCGCGGCAGAGGGGACGGCCAACAAACAGGCAGAGGGGATGGCCAACGGACAGACAGGCAGCCCACGGCACGGGGNGCATTGATCGCTGAAGGAGGCTTTCTTATCTCTCCTTGCTATTCTTTGGGACTCTGCATTCAGATGCTTATATCTTTCCTTTTCTCCTTTGCTTTTTGCTTCTCTTCTTTTCACAGCTATTTGTAAGGCCTCCCCAGATAGCCATTTTGCTTTTTTGCATTTCTTTTCCACGGAGATGGTCCTGATCCCTGTCTCCTGTACAATGTCACGAACCTCATTCCCTAGTTCATCAGGCACTCTATATATCAGATCTAGGCCCTTAAATCTATTTCTCATTTCCACTGTATAATCATAAGGGATTTGATTTAGGTCATACCTGAATGGTCTAGCGGTTTTCCCTACTTTCTTCAAATAAGTGTAGAACTTAAGAAATAACACTAGCCATGGGCCAACAGCTTAGTGCTGTGGAGAATAAGCTTGTACTGGGGTTAGTACTCCTCATGTTCTGCTGGCCAGAGAGAGAATGAGAAAAAGCATGTAGAGATGAAAAGGTGGTAAATGATGAAGGCATTTTCTCTTCTTTCAGCTGACTTCTCTTCCCTTCCCCAGCAGCGTCCTCAGTGCCCCCTTAACCTCCTTGTTCCTTAGAGTGTAAATAAGAGGGTTCACCATGGGCGTGACCACGGAGTAGAAGAGGGAGATGAATTTGCCCTGGTCCTGCTTGCTGGTCTTGGCTGGAAGCAGATACCCATAGATAGCTGACCCATAGAAGAGGAGCACCACCACCAAATGGGAGAGGCACGTGTTAAAGGCCTTCCTCCGTCCCTCAGCGGAGCGGATCTTCAGCACTGCCTGAGCTATGTAGCAGTAGGAGATCAGGATGACACTCAGCGGGACAGCAGTGAAGAACGTGCAGACACTGTTGAGCACAGCCTCATTGAGACTCGTGTCAACACATGCCAGTTTGATCATAGCAGGCACCTCACACAGGAAGCTGTCCATCCTCCGGTGCCCACACAAAGGAAGCTGCAGGGTGAATGTTGACTGGACCACAGAGTTGCCCAAGCCACCCAACCAGGCAATGGCAGCCAGCAGCCAGCAGAGCCGACGATTCATAATGGTGGTGTAGAGCAGGGGTCGGCACACCGCAATGAAGCGGTCACATGCCATCACCACCAACAGGATGCACTCGGTGGCCCCTAGCCAGAGGAAAACATAGAGCTGGGTCACACAGCCACCGTAGCTGATGGTCTTGTCTGTTCCCCACAAGTTGGTCAGCATTTGGGGGACTGAGCTAGTAGTAAAGGCAAGATCCAGGGAGGACAGGTTGCTGAGGAAGAAGTACATGGGTGTGTGGAGCCGGGCATCCAGGCTGGAAAGCAGGATGATGGCTGAGTTCCCAAACAAGGTCAGCAAGTAGGAGAAGAGGATGCCTACAAAAAAGATCATCTCCAGCTGGGGATGGTCAGACACACCCATCAGAATGAAGCCCTCCAAGGAGCTGCTGTTTGCCCTTTCCATCTTTGGTTGCCTTCAGTCACTTAGGGAATCTGTCCAGGGAAAACGAGGAGTAAAGCGAGTGAAGAGGAAGCTGCTGGATTAGGTGGATCTACATCAGTGTGGTTCTGATGTCATTGAGCTTCATAGTTAAGTACCAGTTTAAACTTTATGATTGCAAGCGTTCATGCAGTCCTCAAATACTGCCAGTCCTACAATGAATGGAAACTTTATTCCATGTGAATATCAAACCTTATTACAGGTGAAAGAAGTGCCTTATAAAGAACAAAAAGATTGGATCTTCAGTTCAACACAGTGATGACAACAGAAGGAGTTGACCGTTGGAGCTAAATGTGGAAATTCTCAAAATACAGATTTACCCAGCCAAAGTTTTGGTGTACTCAGGGAAAGGTCGCGCAGACTTGCTGTATTTGGAAAAGCTCCCCAGAGGGTTCTAATAATTTTTTTTCCTGTCTTTTCTATATCCCTAACCAGCCCCCAAGTGAAAACTCCTGGTCTAGAAAGATGAAGCTTGAGGGAGAAGGTGATAAGTTTTTAAAATCATGCAAAGCATGGGCAGACTTATTCACCAAATACAGAAGATACAAATATGTGAGTTTAAAAGAGGTAAACGTAGGACAAAACTTCACTTGAGCCCAAGCACATGCAAGTGGAACAGGTTAAAGATAGAAACAAGGTTTACTCCAAAGGCAGTTAAATCAGTTATCAGGTGTCCATAATTAGGATAATAGAAGGTGTCCAAAAAGGATAATAGAAGATTTCAGAGGTGATCTCTGAAAGTTTGAGGTATATGACCACTGTACCCACCTTAAACGATGGAGTAATTCTTAATATATCATAAACAAAAATTACCTATTGTTAATAATGGACCAGTTGCCATCTCCTTTCATTGGGCAAGACCTAGGCTTTTCTGAAAATCATGAACCAAAGCCCTTCCCCCTTCTTTGACTAATAAATAAAAGGGTCTGAGAAGAAAACAAAAACAGTATTGGGTGAGCTGTCCTCATTTGGACACTGAAGACTGGCAGTAAATGCTCTGCCTCTTCCTCTGGACCAGAACTTGTCCACAGGAACCTTGGCTGCCACACCGGAAGAGTAGTTTTATGGGAGATGTTCCTCAAGGGATATGTGCAAGTATGCCATCTGGTCCTGGTGCTCCAGGCAGTGATCACTTGGCCACATCTCTTGGCCAAAACCCGAAGAACTGTCCTTTCCATCAGTAAGCAGCAGAAACACTGGAGATTCTGATGCTAGATTCCACCCAGAAGTGAGGCAGGAAATCTCTTCTAATTGTCTGTTTCTTTAGATGAGCAATGTAGTCCTTCTACTGAGTCAGGGATGATATAGATTTCAGAACACTTTTCAACCCTCCTTCCTTTCTCTACCTAATACCTTAAGAAGAAGTGACTGCCTATTCTATTCATTTGGGTCTTAAGGGAGCTGAGTTACTAATCTGATAGCTCATATTTCTGTTCTTCCTAACACCCTTCTCCTTACTTCCTCCTAGAAGTTCCTGTCCCCTTGTGTTCTTTGAGGAGAAAGACACACAGACAGACATGGCCCGTCTTCTTCCATAAGCTACCTGGTCTCCAGGTGGCTGATGCTCTGTGGCTGCTCAGTGATCCCCAAATTTCTTTTGGTCCCTACTCTGTGCATAACAAGGAATAAACCAGGCAGCACCGGGAAAGGACAGGGCATACTTGGAGTGGGAGGTTACTGACTCCTGCCACTCAGCAAATTCAGGAGGGAACACTGTATCAGATGGATTCTTGGCCTGATCTGCACAAACTCCCCAAGCAAACATGACTGTAATAACTTCAAGTTTGAATTCAGCGACTTGACGCTCTTCAGGATGTTTTCCTCCTTTAAAGGGTCTCTCAACTTGTAATTGAGAGTTCTTGTTCTCAATCACAATAGTTCTCTTGTAAGCTGGAATGTTAAGCTGATCTGGCACTATTCGCATTTTAAGAGGAGCTCAGAGAGGACAAGACTGAACTCAGAGCAGGTGCCATTTATGGCGTAATTTAGGAGCACCTAGATGGAGTTTGTTCAGGTACAGAAGGATTTTTAGGGATCACTCGTGTGTGCGTAGATGGTTCCCATCTTGGCTTGTCTGTAAGTTTGTTTTGAACTTTCAAGATGTTGAGAAGAGCAGCTAAGACTCGCTTCTTGGTTAATCCGGGATGCTGTCATGGCCCACCTTCACCCAGTCTTCTGCCCATCCTTCCCCTAAATCTCACAATTCTCAGTTGGCCACTTGGAGATTAGCCTTAACAAATATGGAATTTGGAGTTGGCTTTCTCCTATTATGGAAATTGCTCCTGGCTGTCGGCACTCCCCATATGTGGGTACAAGCTCTCAGAATTCAAGCCTTCCTTTAACATCAGCTTCAGCAATAAACAGAAAGGGAATTATAAAAAATCAAAACAAATAAGGAAACCTAATCCTGAATTCCTTATCCTTCCAGAGAAGTTTTTATATATGATTTATTTTTAAATATTTAATTTATTTGGAGACACTTGACAGTGATACTCCTGAGAGCTCAGTTTGTGCCTATCTTGCATTGAAGTTCTAAGCTCATCTTTTCATGGTGACCTGGTCAAGACTGGAGATAAAGTTTTCAATGTAGGATAACATTGTGGCAGTATGGAACGCAAGGGCCCCACAGCAGAACAAACTTTGCTTAGAAGGATGAAGATGGCACGTATGGATGTAAGAGTTGGACTGTGAAGAAAGCTGAGTGCTGAAGAATTGATGCTTTTGAACTGTGGTGTTGGAGAAGACTCTTGAGAGTCCCTTGGACTGCGTGGAGATCCAACCAGTCCATCCTAAAGGAGATCAGTCCTGGGTGTTCATTGGAAGGAATGATGCTGAGGCTGAAACTCCAATACTTTGGCCACCTNAGCTGAGTGCTGAAGAATTGATGCTTTTGAACTGTGGTGTTGGAGAAGACTCTTGAGAGTCCCTTGGACTGCGTGGAGATCCAACCAGTCCATCCTAAAGGAGATCAGTCCTGGGTGTTCATTGGAAGGAATGATGCTGAGGCTGAAACTCCAATACTTTGGCCACCTCATGCGAAGAGTTGACTCATTGGAAAAGACTCTGATGCTGGGAGGGATTGGGGGCAGGAGGAGAAGGGATCGACAGAGGATGAGATGGCTGGATGGCATCACCGACTCGATGGGCATGAGTTTGGGTGAACTCCAGGAGTTGGTGATGCACAGGGAGGCCTGGCGTGCTGCAATTCATGGAGTCGCAAAGAGTTGGACACGACTGAGCAACTGAACTGAATTGAACTGAACTGAGAAAGATGAAGTCTAAGGTGGATTTGAAGTGTTTGATGGAGTGAACAGGAATCCCACCCCCAAATCTCAGAATTCAAAAATTAAAAAGAGGAGTTTGAATCTTAAAGGAGGTAAGTATACGATCAATAAAAGAAAAAATGGCATAGTTCATAGTAAAACTATGGAACCTATTACTCTTTAGAGGCATCACAGTATATATTAAAATTTAAGGAACATAAAGGGAGAAGAAGGGAATCAATGATGTCTAGAGGGGACTCTACATCTGATGTTTGCATCAGGGAATACAACCAAGCTCCCTTAAATTGATTTCTGATTCTAGTGTTGAAAAAAGAAAGCTGGATGCAGGATGGCTCAGAGGGCAATTCTAATGAGCGTAGGATCTTACAAAATTAAAAGAGGGTTAAATGGCAGTACATCGAATATGTATGAAAACTCCCCACCACAAACTCAGACTGGAAAAAGCTGGATAAGCATGGTGTTCCAGGAATAGTTCTCCAGGGTACAATCCTCTGCAAATGAGGGCAGTTTGCAGCAGGTTTTCAAAAGGAAAATCAGACAGAGGAGTGCTTGATGTGAGGGCCAGAAAGTAAGCTTTCTGCCCTGTCTTGCATAGGCAGTTCCTTATTGGAGGGTCTTACCTGATTTGCCTAACATTTTAAAAAGGACATGGAGCATGTGCAGATTTTTAGGGGAAAAAAAAGCAAAAGAAAATAGGTATTATGGACAGTGTCCAAGACATTAACTTGTTTAAGAAGAAGTGATTAAAGAGAGGTGTTTTTTTTTTCTTCCAGTTAATGTCTTTGCTATATGGTGGGATTTCAAAGACAGCTGCTTGTACAGCCGGTGCTCTCCTTATCTATGAAAAGCAAAAATAGGCTTAAATTAAAAGCAAGAGAAATTGTGCTTTGACAGTCTGAGATTTTCGCATGAAAACAATATTGGCAAATTCTTTGGCAAGAGAAAAAGGAATTAAAGATTTTGCTTAGAAATTTATCTAAGTTTAGAGATTTGTCTGACCAAGGGCACTGGGCTATCCCAAAGTCTGCCATGACCCTTTTCTGCTGGAGGATTCTGTTCCTAGGACACATATGTGCACACAAAAGTGTCTTTATTTGGAGGTGGTATGATAAGGATAAGAATTTTCCAGTTTCTCTCCTAAACATCCTAGAAATGAATTTTATTCCATAAAAGTTCTTAATCTGTAGTTTTATAATTCCCCTGTGAAGTTCCTTTCATATCTCTTTTCTTAGCTGGTATGTGTGTGTCTAACTCTTTTGTGACCCCATGGACTGTAGCCTGCCAGGCTCCTCTGTCCATGGAATTTTCCAGGCAAGAACAATGAAGAGGGTCGCCATTTCCTACTCAAGGGGATCTTCCTGACCCAGGGATGGAACCTGCGTCTCAGGCATTGAACCCACAATGTCTCCAGCATTGGCAGGCAGGTTCTTTACCCCTAGGCCACCAAGGAAGTGCTCTCAGCTGATAGAGGAGGTCACAAATGCACTTGGGGCCCCCATACCATGTCCTCCAAACTTTCTCCAGGAAGTAAGAATACAAAGCCAGCACTTGTAAAAGGTCATTTCATCTGCTCCCTCTCCTCTCTCCAGTTCCCCTGACTGCTCTTTCCTTTTCCATCTTCTTCTCCTCTTATACCCTGGATTCTCATTAGTAGAAATCTATGAATCATCTACAGAAACATACCTTTGGCTTCAAAAGCCCATGCGACTCTGTCACACTGTCACTGGTACTTGCTGGATCGAGCAGGGGGGAGAGTGTGAAATTAGGAAGGAAGCTGTGCTGCGTGGCTACTTTCCTACCCTTGAGGAGAGGGCTTTTAACCATGGGGTTGGCCCTGGCCCTCTGAGGAGCGCTGGCTCTGACACCCGGAAGCCCAGCTCACTCTTGCTCATTCTGCAGAGCCCAAGGGAGGACCTCTGTCCCCCACAGGCAATTAGCACAAAGCACTTGCATGGCCAGGACGCAGGAACAAAGCAGTCCCTGAAGAACCGACTGGTTCTTTCACCTGAACTCCATCCCCAAACACAGATTACTAATTGAAAGAGCAGTGAGAATAACTGCATTCCTTAAATTATTAATAATTACATAATTTTATCCTTTTCCAGGTACTTTCACAAGATCTAGCTTAGTTCTTATAATGCTTTCTGTGGCAGGTGGTCTTACTTGGTAGACAAGTAAACCAAGCATAACATGAGAATAAAATGACTCGTTTAGTGTTAAACAGCGTTTTCTCATTAGGGATAAACATACCATTCTATGCAGAAGCTAGTATTTTTAAAGTGTGATTGATTTACAATATTATGTTAGTTCCAGGGGTACAACATTTTGTTGTTCTTCGCTATGTCATGGCCAACTCTTTGTGACCCCATGGACCATAGCAAGCCAGGCTCCTCTGTCCTCCACTACCTCCCAGGGTTTGCTCACATTCATGTCCATTGAGTCAGTAATGCTATCTAACCATCTCATCTCATCCTCTGCTGCCCGCTTCTCTTCCTGCTCTCAATCATTCCCAGCATCAGAGTCCTTTCCAATGAGTCGGCCCTTGGCATCAGGTGGACAGAGTACTGGAGCTACAGCTTCAGCAACAGTTCTCCCAATGAATACTCAGTTAATTTCCTTTAGGATTGACTGGTTTGATCTCCTAGCAGTCCAAGGGACTCTAATAGCAGAGTGACTGAATATTTTTTACAGATATGTTCCATTTAAAGTTATTATAAAATAATGGCTGTATTTCCCTGTGCTGTACAATATATGCTTATTGTTTATTTTACATATAGCCATTTGTCATCTCTTAATTCGTTACCTCTATCTTGCAGTTCCCCTTTCCTTCTCCCACTGGTAACCGCTAGTTTCTTCTCTATGTCTATGAGTCTATTTCTGTTTTGATATATTCACTCATTTTATTTTTTAGATCCAACATCTAAGTGATAACAGAATATTTGCCTTTGTCTGACTTTTCACTAAACATAATGTTCTTTAGATCCTCCACGTTGTTGCAAATGGAAGAATTTCATTATATTTTATGACTGAGTTACATAGGCATTATAAAAATATACCATACCTTCATCCATTCATCTGTTGATGGACAGTTAGGTAGTTTTTATACTTTAGCTATTATAAAGAATGCTACTGTGAACATTGAAGTGCATACATCTTTTCAAATTAATGTATTCATTTTGTTTTGATATGTACCTGGGAGCAGAATTGCTGATCATATGATAGTTAATTTACATTTCTAACAACAGTGTACTAGGGGTCCCTTTTCTCCACACCCTCATCAACATTTGTTATTTGTAGACTTTTTTTTATTAATAGCCATTCTGACAGGGATGAGGTGATTACCTTGTGCTTTGGATTTGCATTTCTCTAATGATTAGTGATATTGAGCATTTTTTCATGTTTGTTGGCTATGTGTATATCTACTCTTAAAAATGTTTGTTTGAGGCTTCCCTGATGTTCCAGTGGTTCAAAATCCACCTGCCAATGGAGGGGACATGGGTTTGATCCCTGGTCCAAGAAGATCCCACATGCTGTGAGACAACTAAGCCAATGTGCCAAAACTACTGAAACCTGTGCTCTAGAGCCTGTATTCTGCAACAGAAGCCCATGCACCAACTAGAGAAAGACCACGTGCAACAACAAAAACCCAGTGCAGCCAAAAATAACAAATACATTTTTTAAAATTAAAAAGAATATGTCAGTGATAAAAAATGGTCATCCCTGGAAAAAGAAATGTCTATTCATGGCTTCTGCCCATTTTTAAATTGGGTTGTTTGTTTTTTCTTAATTGAGTTGTTTGAGCTGTTTATATATGACGGATATAAACCGCTTACCAGTCATGTATTTTGCAATTATTTTCCCCAATAGATTGTCTTTTCATTTTGTCAATGGTTTCCTTTGCTCCACAAAAACTTCTAAGTTTAATTAGGTCCCATTTATTTATTTCTGCTTTTTTTTTACCTTTGTTTTAGGAGAAAAATTAAAAAAATATATTGCTATGATTTATATAAAGGAGTATTCTGCTACACTCTTCTAGGAATTTTATGGCTTGAGGTTTTAAGTCCTTAAATCTTTTGAGTTCATTTTTGTATATAGTACGAGAAAAAGTTCTAATTTCATTTTTTATACATGTAGCTGCCCAGTTTTCCCAGCCCCACTTATTAAAGAAACAGTCTTTTCTCCATTGTATAGTCTTCCCTCCTTTGTCATATATTAATTGATCATAAGTGCATGGATTTCTTTCTGAGAGATTTTGTTCCATTGACCTATATGGCTGTTTTTATGCCAGAACTATGCTGTTTTCATTACTGTAGCTTTTTAGTATAGTCTGAACTCAAGAAGTGTGATACTTCCAGCTTTGTTCTTTTATCTCAAGATTGCTTTAGTAATTCAGGGTCTTTGTGGTTCCATATAAATTTCAGGATTATTTGTTCCAGTTCTATGAAAAATATCATGGGCATTTTGATAGAGATTGCATTAAATCTGTAGATTGCCTTAGTACAGACATTTTAAAAATACTATTTCTTCCAATCCATGAACACAAGATATCTTTCCATTTCTTTGTAGCATCTTCATCTATATTTTATAGTTCTGAGAGTATATATCTTTTACCTCCTTGGTTAAGTTTATTACTAGATCTTTTATTCTTTTTGATGAGGGAGTTAGTATTTTTAACTCATCATCAGGAAGTTGTTGGTTTTGAATGTTTATTTGTGGGGGAATAGAGTAAAAGGGATTGCCACTATCTCTGGACTTAAGAGGATCGTAAGTCAGCCTTAGACATTCACCTCATTCTGTATGAAGAGGCATAATCTACAAATGATGCTAAATAAACACTTAAAGGCTAACTGGCAACCTGATTAGGCCATTAAATGTCATTGAAGATAAATTACCCCCAAAACTGCTGACTTAGAAACCATGTCATTCAACTGAGGGTAGACGGTGTCCCAGGTGCTGCTGGGATATGGAGGCAAGCAAGATGGGCATGGTCCCTGCCCAGTGTGGCTCCCCGCCCTGTGGACCTATCTCCAACATGACTGTGGTAACCACAAGCACTGCAGGTTTGCTGTGTGCCAGATGCTCTGCTCAGTACCCTACGCTACCATGATGACCACACTACTTCCTGTTTTACAAGAGAGGATCTAAGGCTCAGAAGTAGTAGATAATTGTCCAGGGCACATGGACTAGTTGTTTAATTTTGTTCTTGTTTTCATATTGTGCTTTGTGTCTCCCTACCGCACTGTGTCTTTGTCTACATTATTTATATCCAGTTTAATTTATAAGATTGTTGTCTCTTGCAGTAACCAATGTGTAATCAGGCCTCCAACA
>SJYV01025921.1:0-10733 GCA_006410875.1 Neotragus pygmaeus | reverse complement strand
GTGCGGTCAGAGCCAGGAGGCACTCCCACGCCGGAGCTCTCGCTTCGGAGTGAAAGCGTTCCGGGGAGGCCATGGGCGGGATCCAGCCACACGGGCGGTGGGGATAGCCAGCACGTCTCGCGTGCACAGGGACCAGTGAGCTGGTGATGCTGAGTCTGGAGCTGGTGAAGACGCGCCTGGCCGTGATGAGCATGGAGATGAGGAAGAACTTCATTCAGGCCATCCTGACCTCCCTCATTGAGAAATCCCCCGATGCCAAAATCCTCCGGTCCGTGGTGAAAATTGTGGAAGAATGGGTTAAAAACAACTCCCCCATGGCAGCCAATCAGGTGAGCTGGGCAGGGGCTGTGCCCTGGCCTGTGGGCTTTCCCAAGAGAAGGTTCAGCTGTCGCTTTCTAAGCGCTTCTGCAAGTTCTCGAGCAGAGCATTTTTTGCTCTCCAGTAGTTGCCCTCGCGGGGTTCTTTTTTTAAGTTGGATTTTTCTCCCTGTGCTTCACAAATTGTGAACAGAACCTTTAAGTAACTGATCATGTAATGTGGTTTTACTTCTGTTAAAATGTTAAATGAGCCAAAAGTAACGACGATGAGGGACTTACTTGGTAACTAAGATGCCTGCAAACTTCCAATTTGTTTTCTAGTTTAGTTGCTTTCTCTCCCAAGTGAGTTGTAGCCCCCCAGAAAAATTATGTTGGCACCTGTCTTGATCTTAAGCATCCAAAGAACCATTTATAAACAACCTTATTTTACCTGACAAGACTGTAGGAGTTGAGCAATGGCTGAAATAGTTTTGAACATGTCCTTTCTCAAATAATTGACTCTTAAATTTGTGCAGACACCTACACTCCGGGAGAAGTCCATTTTGCTTGTGAAAATGATGACCTACATAGAAAAGCGTTTTCCAGAAGACCTTGAACTAAATGCCCAGTTTTTAGACCTTGTTAACTACGTCTACAGGTAATCACTGTAGCCGAGCACGTCACGTGTAGTCCCTGCTGTGCTCTCTGACCCACTGGTGGTGTGATGTGACTTTTTAATCTCGTATATAATAAGTTTTAAATGTTCACTCACGTTGTAAGACACACAGTGCAGGTCGGCGTCATCAGTGAGCCTTTTGTTCAAATGTTCCAGGGATGAGACGCTCTCGGGCAGCGAGCTGACTGCGAAGCTGGAGCCGGCCTTTCTCTCGGGGCTGCGCTGTGCACAGCCGCTCATCAGGGCCAAGTTTTTCGAGGTTTTCGACAACTCGATGAAGCGTCGCGTCTACGAGCGCCTGCTGTACGTGACCTGCTCCCAGAACTGGGAGGCCATGGGGAACCACTTCTGGATCAAGCAGTGCATTGAGGTAAGCTGGTGTCCACACCGACACAGAGAGGCAGACGTCTCCACCGCAGAACCGCTGTCCTCTCTAGTAGGAAGGAACTGACCAGCAGCCAGGAGGTGGAGCGGCCAGGCCAAGCCGGCCTCACAGCACGCGGGCTCTGACCACTTAGCTCACAGGGCCAGGGAGCTGGAGGTGAGGGCCCCCGCGAACAGTCAGGCTGTCTCAGTGGATGGCGAGTCAGATGGCCTCCGTTTCTAACTAGCTTGTGGTCAGGCGTCTGTATTCCTCATTATTTGGCTTTATTACCAGCGGGCCACACCAGGCAACCCAGGTTTCCTGTAGAGAATGGGACATTACGCGTGCTGTGCACATAGGCTGTTGACTACATCTGCAGGGAGTCACCGCTATCTGACGTGCCAGGCTGTGAGATTCTCCTTGAGGGAAAGTAGGGACTCGTGGCCAGGCTTCAGGGAGAGCGTGCGGGCACGTTCCCACCAGGGCTGAGCGTCTGTTCTCGGCACTGTGACGGCGGCACAGTGGGCAGAGGTCCCCGACTTGTTCCTCATTCAGGAGGCTGTCGGTCTTATCAGGTGCCGGGCTCTGGGTCAGGAGGTCAGAGAGGCCGTGGAGGAGGGCTGGCCGTCCCTCCTCCGCCCCGTGGTCTGGCCTGTCTCCAGGCGGCACCAGTGCATGGTCCCACGCTCCTCTGCCTTCCCTCTCGCCCCTCATAATGGGGCCAGGAGTGTCCTGCCAGGGCTCGCCCACCCCGTGCTGCCGGCACAGGCTGCCCCTTCCTGCCAGCCGTGCTCATGACCTTTCTCATGGCGCACATCGCGTCACTGTCTGCCTTCGNAAGCTGGAGCCGGCCTTTCTCTCGGGGCTGCGCTGTGCACAGCCGCTCATCAGGGCCAAGTTTTTCGAGGTTTTCGACAACTCGATGAAGCGTCGCGTCTACGAGCGCCTGCTGTACGTGACCTGCTCCCAGAACTGGGAGGCCATGGGGAACCACTTCTGGATCAAGCAGTGCATTGAGGTAAGCTGGTGTCCACACCGACACAGAGAGGCAGATGTCTACACCGCAGAACCGCTGTCCTCTCTAGTAGGAAGGAACTGACCAGCAGCCAGGAGGTGGAGCGGCCAGGCCAAGCCGGCCTCACAGCACGCGGGCTCTGACCACTTAGCTCACAGGGCCAGGGAGCTGGAGGTGAGGGCCCCCGCGAACAGTCAGGCTGTCTCAGTGGATGGCGAGTCAGATGGCCTCCGTTTCTAACTAGCTTGTGGTCAGGCGTCTGTATTCCTCATTATTTGGCTTTATTACCAGCGGGCCACACCAGGCAACCCAGGTTTCCTGTAGAGAATGGGACATTACGCGTGCTGTGCACATAGGCTGTTGACTACATCTGCAGGGAGTCACCGCTATCTGACGTGCCAGGCTGTGAGATTCTCCTTGAGGGAAAGTAGGGACTCGTGGCCAGGCTTCAGGGAGAGCGTGCGGGCACGTTCCCACCAGGGCTGAGCGTCTGTTCTCGGCACTGTGACGGCGGCACAGTGGGCAGAGGTCCCCGACTTGTTCCTCATTCAGGAGGCTGTCGGTCTTATCAGGTGCCGGGCTCTGGGTCAGGAGGTCAGAGAGGCCGTGGAGGAGGGCTGGCCGTCCCTCCTCCGCCCCGTGGTCTGGCCTGTCTCCAGGCGGCACCAGTGCATGGCCCCACGCTCCTCTGCCTTCCCTCTCGCCCCTCATGATGGGGCCAGGAGTGTCCTGCCAGGGCTCGCCCACCCCGTGCTGCCGGCACAGGCTGCCCCTTCCTGCCAGCCGTGCTCATGACCTTTCTCATGGCGCACATCGCGTCACTGTCTGCCTTCGTGCCCAGCACACGGTCTAGCCTCCGGGGCCCGGTCTAGCTGGCCCCTCTGTCCAGCCCGCTGAGACATGGAGTCAGGGGCACCTGCGTGGGGACAGTGGAAGGGAGGTGCAGGCTCCTGTCTAGGTGGGGCCAGCGGGATAGAGTGAGCCAGGTGCTGGGGGGGTCAGTGCATGTGTGTGCCGGTTGAGGTGACTTGGAGGGCATCGGGGTCCCCACTCCTGAGCGCCAGGCGCAGACCCCAGGCCTCTTCTCCCCTGCGCACCCCCAGCTCCTCCTGGCCGTGTGTGAGAAGAGCACGCCCATCGGGACCAGCTGCCAGGGCGCCATGCTACCCTCCATCACCAACGTCATCAACCTGGCCGACAGCCACGACCGCGCGGCCTTCGCCATGGCGACCCACGTCAAGCAGGAGCCCCGGGAGCGCGAGAGCAGCGAGTCCAAGGAGGAGGTGAGGCCCCGGCCCGCGCTGCCTCTGCAGCCAGCCTCCCGGCCCACTGGGACGATGCTGTATCAGCCGTGGGGGGTTTAGGACGAGAGGAACAGATCAGAACCTGTCTCTGCAGAAAGGTCTGAATGTGGTGGCTATTCAGTTACTTACTGTTTCCTGTTTTGTGTCAAGGTGTAGTTGACAAACATCCTGTTAGTCTCAGCTGTACACATAACAGTTTGGTATTTGTGTGTGTTGTGAAATGATCACAGTAAGTATCAGTTCAGTTCAGGCGCTCAGTCATGTCCGACTCTTTGCGACCCCATGAACTGCAGCACGCCAGGCCTCCCTGTCCATCACCAACTCCCGGAGTTCACTCAGACTCACGTCCATCGAGTCCGTGATGCCATCCAGCCATCTCATCCTCTGTCGTCCCCTTTTCCTCCTGCCCCCAATCCCTCCCAGCATCAGAGTCTTTTCCAGTGAGTCAACTCTTCACATGAGGTGGCCAAAATACTGGAGTTTCAGCTTCAGCATCATTCCTTCCAAAGAAATCCTAGGGCCGATCTCCTTTAGAAGGGACTGGTTGGATCNATGTCCGACTCTTTGCGACCCCATGAACTGCAGCACGCCAGGCCTCCCTGTCCATCACCAACTCCCGGAGTTCACTCAGACTCACGTCCATCGAGTCCGTGATGCCATCCAGCCATCTCATCCTCTGTCGTCCCCTTTTCCTCCTGCCCCCAATCCCTCCCAGCATCAGAGTCTTTTCCAGTGAGTCAACTCTTCACATGAGGTGGCCAAAATACTGGAGTTTCAGCTTCAGCATCATTCCTTCCAAAGAAATCCTAGGGCCAATCTCCTTTAGAAGGGACTGGTTGGATCTCCTTGCAGTCCAAGGGACTCTCAAGAGTCTTCTCCAACACCACAGTTCAAAGCATAAGGATAGTTAACCTCTATCACCACACATAGTTACAGGATTTTTTTTCTTGTAATGAGGGCTTCTAAGATTTACTCTCTTAGCAACTTTCAGATACATAGTGCAGCATTATTAACTGTAGTCCCCATGCTATATATGACACCCCTGTGATGAGTTTATCACCAGAAGTTTGTGCCTTTTGCCTGTCTTTGCCCGTTCCCGTTTCACCTCCCACCCCCTGCCTTTGGCAGCCACCCGTCTGTTCTCTGTGTTTATGAGCTTGTGTGTGTCTTTGTCTTGGTCTGGCGTATTTCGCTGAGCACAGGACCCTCAGGGTCTGTCCATGGCGCAGGTGGCAAGATTTCAGGGTAGAACTGATGAGCAGCTGGTGTTGCCATTCAGTTTTGAGGGCAGTCACTTATCTCCAGTTGGTGCTGCTGAGGACAGAGTCTTTAACTCTCTGCTGATGGTCCTCTCCAGGTCAGGAGTTGTCCACGTTGTGTCCTAAAGCACCACTCTGGAGAGTGACGCTGTCTTGAAGGAGCTGTGTCTCTGGCTGGCTCCACAGGCCGCCCACTCTGCCCCTCCTGGGTCTGCACCCAGTCTGGCTGGGGCAGCCTAGGAGCCGTAACCATCAGGGCTGAGCCTCGGTGCCGAAGGCTGTCAGGACTCCGTGTGGGAGTGGGGACGCCCTGTCGAGGCGTGGATCTGTGAACGTGTCCCTTAGGCTGTCGGCCCGTGGAAGCTCAAGCTGGCTGGAGCGTTGGGTGTCGGAACACAGCCAGTTGGTATTGGCGGAGGAAGGCACTCTCTTTGCTCTGAAAGGGGTGGTTTGTACCCCTTCTTGTGTGTGAGATCTCTACGTATTCCATTAACAAATAAGAATTTAAAACTTTTTTCATTCGCACTTGCTAAGCAGGAGACCATCTGGTGATGGGATCTTCTTTCCTTTCTGTAGTCCTCTGTGGAGTGAATGGCAGCTTTGGGCTTCCCTTGTGGCTCAGCTGGTAAAGAATCTGCCTGCAATGCGGGAGGCCTGGGTTCAGTCCCTAGGTTGGGAAGATCCCCTGAAGAAGGGAAAGGCTACCCGCTCCAGTGTTCTGGCCTGGAGAATCCCATGGACTGTATGGTCCTCGGGGTCGCAAAGAGTCGGACACAACTTCACTTTCACTTTTTTGATGTGACTTGTTTTCATTCTCAATGGCACACACCAAATGTTCCATAACCCGACTGAGCCCAGTCTGGTGATGGGATGCTGACTGTTACTTCCCAGAAGCTTCAGACAGAAATCAGATTCCTTCCTCTTTGGGGACGAGTCGGGTAAAGCCCTGTGCCCACAAGGTGCTGCGCACTGGCCCCGAAGGTAGCCTTGATCCAAATCAACAGGTCTGTGCTGCTTTCTCAGGAGTGGCAGGCGATGATTCCTAGTAGTCTTTATTCTGCTTAAAGTAGTGCTTTCTTTTTTATTTTCCTTTCTATAATCCAAATATGACAGCAAAATGCTGACATTCTTATAGCATCATGTAAGAAAGCACTAGATCTGGTCTAGTTTTATCTACTTGTCTTTTATTTTAGAACTCAGGATTATTTAAATAATCATAGACTTCCAGGAAACTGACCTTTTTACTTGGCAAAAATGTAACAAAAAGTTTATGAAAGTCGTGTGTGTTGATTTGCTTTAACTATTTGACCTTTTGGTTTTGCACGTTTGTTTTTTGTATTCTTTAGGATGTAGAGATAGATATTGAACTGGCTCCTGGAGATCAGACCAGCACGCCCAAAACCAAAGAGCTGTCTGAGAAGGACATTGGAAACCAGCTGCACATGTTAACCAACAGACACGACAAGTTCCTTGATACGCTCCGGGAAGTGAAGGTCTGTGCGTGATGGTGGCTCTCCCCTGCTCCCCGCCCCTCCCCGATATTTTGAACAGTCTGTGAGCCCACGGGCTCCCCCATTCATAGCTCGAGGCGAGCATTTCTGGGGGCAGGTCCGTGGCCACTGAGAGCTTTGGCCTCTGCTATGTTAACGTGGAGCCAGGAGCCGCCTGCCCGGCAGGCAGGGAGTGGCTGTGTGGGGGCAGCCAGGCTGGTTTCATCGCGGCCTTCCACGCAGGCAGCCAGGAGCATCCTTCACTTGACTGTTTTCTCCCCCTTTCTGTGGGATGTTTGTATCCTGGGCTTCTGCGTTTTTGACAGGGACGTGGTCTGGAGTTAGCTCCCTTCCTGGTCTGCTCTTGGGTGAAAGCGAGAACATGATCTTGACACACGTGTGTCTGTCTCAGCTGCAGGGTCCACCGTGGGCTTGCAGGCATGTGCCCGAGCCCCTCCGCGCCGACTGTGTGGGGAGGGGGGCTTCAAGCTGCCAGAAACCTGACTGTGAGAAATTCACACCTTAGAGACGGCAGAGCTGTGGGCGGAGGCAGCCACGTTTGCGGACGTGGTGTGCCCACGGGGTCCCCGGCTGTGGGGCGTTCCGGTCCCGTCCTGTCCATTCCAGGCACTTCTCCATCTGCCCACTGTTCACTGCAGAGACTCCGACCTCTCGTGGCTCCTGATTCCTTGTTTAGTATGACGCTTGTTTCAAATAACAGATCCTGTGCATGTGTTTCTTTCCCCTTGGTATCTTCAGCAGCCTCTCTTTGATGGCATCTGTGTATCTCTTGCTTGCACTCTCCGGGTCAGCGTGGTGTTCGTACTTCTCGGATGTGGTGAAATCACTAATGTTAGGTGCCCTGGGAAGTTAGACATGTAGGCATGTCGCTGAGCCCCTTTCCCACATCTGTGCTAGCTGCTCAGCACAGCAGGAGGGCTCTGTGGTGCCCAGAGCTCGGGCCTCACTTCGGCACGGCATCTGTTCAGGTTCTGAACATCGGGCAGTGGAGCAGCGTCGGGTAGAGTGGGTGGTCCTGCTTCCTGGGCAGGGAGCTCGGGCGGCACCCGCGTGGCGGGGGCCCAGCGCCAGACGGTCTCTCCCCCTGCAGACGGGAGCCCTGCTTGGCGCCTTCGTCCAGCTCTGCCACATCTCCACCACGCTGGCCGAGAAGACGTGGGTCCAGCTCTTCCCCAGGCTGTGGAAGATCCTGTCTGACAGACAGCAGCACGTGAGTCTGTATTTTCTTTAAATCCTCTTTTGAAAAATGCACTTTTAGCTTTTGAGGAGTGTTCGTGAAAGAAACTCTTGATGAAGTTTCAAAGGCTGAGGAAACTAGCGTTATCCAAGCGTGCGTTATCTATCACATGCGTGCCAGACACCGGGGAAAGCATGAAGGCGGGCTGGTTCTCGCATGAGGCCCCAGCCAGCCCCAGCGCGTGCTTGGCTTCCAGGCTCTGGCGGGCGAGATCAGCCCCTTCCTGTGCAGCGGCAGCCACCAGGTGCAGCGGGACTGCCAGCCCAGCGCCCTCAACTGCTTCGTGGAGGCCCTGTCCCAGTGCGTCCCGCCCATCCCCATCCGGCCCTGCGTCCTCAAGTACCTGGGCAAGACCCACAACCTCTGGTTCCGCTCCACCTTGATGCTGGAGCACCAGGCCTTCGAGAAGGGGCTGAGCCTGCAGATCAAGCCCAAGCAGACAGCCGAGTTCTACGAGCAGGAGAGCATCACTCCACCCCAGCAGGTGAGGCCTCGCCGCCCCCGTCCACTCGTCCCGAGGAGCCTCTACCCGGTGGCGGCAGGTTAGGGGCTGTGAAGTCGCCCTGTCGGGGAAACACAGTGTCCCACCCCGAGCACTCGGAGACCGCGTTCTGTTCCAGGAGATCCTGGACTCCCTTGCGGAGCTCTACTCTCTGCTGCAAGAGGAGGACATGTGGGCGGGCTTGTGGCAGAAGCGCTGCAAGTACTCGGAGACGGCCACGGCCATCGCCTACGAGCAGCACGGCTTCTTCGAGCAGGTAGCGCGGTCGGGGAGCCTCGGGGCCTCGCGGGCGGTGGAGGGCGCTCAGAGGCTCCGGTGTTGTGGCCTCAAGGCAGTTCCTGTCTAAATAAGAAGTCTCCTGATTTCTTGGAAGCACGTATTTGTCCAATACAGACCCTGAGATTGAAGTCTCAGAGATGTGAACATTGACGCTCAGTCGTAAGTTCTTTACTGTCAGCGTAGCCGCTGTGGATGCTACCCATCTGCAGTCCTCGGTCCGTTGGGGTTGGTGGAGCGTGAGATTGTGTCCTTGCTCGGCGGTGGGGTCGCTGAGCGTGGCCGCAGCCCTGGGTAGGATGCCGAGCTGCCGGAATTCCAGAAGCAGAGGCACAGCTGTGGCCCGCTGCTGTCACTGACAGGTGGAGACCTGCATGAAGTCCCGCTGCTTCTGCTCGGGGCGGGGACTCAGCCGCCAGCTCATCCACTCTNTGGGTAGGATGCCGAGCTGCCGGAATTCCAGAAGCAGAGGCACAGCTGTGGCCCGCTGCTGTCACTGACAGGTGGAGACCTGCATGAAGTCCCGCTGCTTCTGCTCGGGGCGGGGACTCAGCCGCCAGCTCATCCACTCTCGTTCTCTGGGTGAAGACTCTGAGAGCCCGAAGCGGCCCCGGGTCTGCGCTCCGGCTTGCCCTAAGTAGTTGAGCGGTGGTCGTGCCGCAGTCTGAAAGCATCGTTAACTTTTACAGGCGCAAGAGTCGTATGAGAAGGCGATGGACAAAGCCAAGAAGGAGCACGAGAGGGCCAGCGCTTGCCCTGCCCTGTTCCCCGAGTACCAGCTTTGGGAGGACCACTGGACCCGGTGAGCTGAGCGGGGGCGCGGCCGGGGGCCCCCGAAGGGAGCCCGCAGAAGGTCTGAAATCCTCCCCGAGAAGCATTTTTGGAAAGGGACTTTGTTGCTGTCTTTATGGCCCCACCAAGAAGAGTACAAACAGAAATCGAGAAACAGCCGTGGAAGGCTCGGGTGCTTGAGTGTGTGTTGGAGAAAGTGACCGAGTCCTGCCCTCGCTGGCCCGGAGCTCTGCTCTGCTGTGGGGGTGCTGTTCTTGCTGCTCCAGGGGGGCCCCTGCTTCAGTGCCCTGGGCACTGCGGCACCCCGAAGCCCACCCTTCTCTGTGCGGGAAACTTTTTTCCTTTCTGTGTAACGGAACTGGCTTAAAATCGCTGAGTTCGGGCCCATCCTTGGTCTCCAGGTGTTCCAAGGAGCTGAACCAGTGGGAAGCCTTGACAGAGTACGGCCAGTCCAAAGGCCACATCAACCCTTACCTGGTCCTGGAGTGTGCTTGGCGGGTGTCCAACTGGACCGCCATGAAGGAGGCGCTGGTGCAGGTGAGGACCGTACCCCAGCAGCATGACCTGTCCACACTCAGGGTGAGCGGGCACGGGGGACCCTTTCTCCAAAGCCCCGTGTCTCTGGGGGTCTCCCTTCACTTGCATCACGCGGGGCACCTTGGCAGATGCAAGATAGCTTCTGGGAAGTAGGAGTTACTTTTGGTTTTCACGAATATCTTTCCTGAGTCTGAGTTAAATGATAGCTTAGTTTTAGTTCATGCTTCGGTTACAGTAAGCATCAGGCGTGGAGACTGGACTCTGTGAGAAACTGGGAAGAACAGAGGCTGTTTTGCTGGTGGATTTGGTTGGCAGAGGCACTGCAGGTGTGAGTGTGATGCCAGCACAGGGCCGGGCTGTCTGAGATTGTGGCATGAAAAGCCGTATCACGTTCAAGCGCATCTTGTATTACAGAAGTGGTAACCGTGTCGTGTAGGTGAAGTCGAGCCCTTAACTTGGTTGAGCTGCAGGTTTTTCAGAAGTTAAGCTCCATCCAGAGGAGTTCAGTGCGAGACAGGAGAGTGGGCACCGAGGTGTGGGTCTCTCTCGCCTAGAGCCTCTGCAGGGCGTGGGCAGCCGGGGTTGACGGCCCAGCTCTGCCCCCCGAGCCCCCGTCCCTGCGAGCACCTCGGCCTCTGCTGACGCAGCCGTGCCTGTGTCTCGCTCTTTGCCCTCCTGTCTCTCTCTCCCCTGGCGCCCCTTTCCTGCTCAGGCTTTAACCTTTGCCCTGTGGTGTCCGTGTCACGGGGCTTAGGGGTTTGTGCTGCAGTCCTGCTCTCACCTTGCCCCTTTGCCTGGTGAGGACGTATTTACAGTCACACCAGCGATTTCTCTTTCTTAATGTGTAGGCTCAAAGCACGCAGAGGTTACAGGCCACTGTGTTTGAAAGGATCGACTTAAAACTTGACCCGCGTTGTGGCTCCCGTGCTTATGTCGCCACTGCTGCTGCTTTTGAACAAAATGC
>SJYV01025919.1:0-10748 GCA_006410875.1 Neotragus pygmaeus | reverse complement strand
GGGGTCGCAAAATGTCAGACATGACCAAGTGACTGAACTGAACTGATGATAAACAGCATCACCTAAACTTTATTTCTGACAGAATAAAGGGTATATGGAGTTTCCCTAGTGGCTCAGCAGTAAAGAATCCACGCACAATGCAGGAGACACAGATGCCATCCCTAGGTTAGAAAGATCCTTTGGAGGAGGACATGGGAACCCACTCCAGTATTCTTGCCTGGAGAATCCCATGGACCAAGGAGCCTAGTGGGCTACAGTCCATAGGGTCACAAAGAGTCTGTCATGACTGAAGCAACTTGGCACACATACACACAAAGGGTATATGTTATAAGGACCTAGGATAATTCATCAAAGTTTATTACAGTCAATCAGGTAATAATTCCAATCCTCTTCAAACTGTTTCTTACATATAACTTTCTATAATTTTAGGCTAATGATTGTTTTTTCTCAGTACAGAAACATATGTGTTATAAATTGGTGGAAACAAAAATAAAACTCTATATGTATATTCAATACTAACATTAAAAAGCACCCTCCATAACAAAAATAATGTAAGAATACAAAGTCGACTGACATATATGAGAGAACACTGATCAATTTTTTAAGTTTATATAGATGATAACAGACAAGTTTTTCTGTTGATTTCATTTTGAAAAAAATACTGATTCACTGTTACAATTTGAAATATGAAAAGTTGAAAACTATTACTATAACATAAATGATTATAATGGACTTGGTCCTGGAGAAAATACCAATATTACAATCAATAGTATAGTGATTTAGGATATGACTAAATAATGCAAAACAGGGTGTAGAGGCACAGATGATTCTAAAATACTCACTTCTCAGCAGGAATTCAATTGCAAAGTGTTACATACCCAAAATTTTTCTTTCTGCCCCTGTGCTCCTCTTAGTGTGCCCCATCTAGAAATAATAATAAAAATTATTGGCATGGTTACAAATGCTTGAGTTGCATCTTGATAAAACACNTAAAATACTCACTTCACAGCAGGAATTCAATTGCAAAGTGTTACATACCCAAAATTTTTCTTTCTGCCCCTGTGCTCCTCTTAGTGTGCCCCATCTAGAAATAATAATAAAAATTATTGGCATGGTTACAAATGCTTGAGTTGCATCTTGATAAAACACAAATTATTGTGGGAATTATATCTTTTCTATTTCCCTTTGTCCCACCATGTTTCATTATGGAACTATCATCATTGCCTACAGAAAAGTGAATATACTCTTTTTAACCAAAACATCATTGACTTTTTAAAAGTCCACTTATCTAGTCCAAATGGCTTGAAATCAAACTCATTGATCAAAGGAAATAAGCCTTAGGGCAGCTGGGATGCAAGGATTTAAAATATCTAAATATATCTCCCCTCTTTACGTCTCATCTTCCGAAACTACTAAAACTCTCCAAGAATACTGATAAAAGTATGTTTTGGCAAATATATTCATATGCATATATTATTCTATAAAATGACTAATATGGGATTTCTCTATATACATGCACATATGGAAATCAAATCCTATATTCTCAGTAAATGAAGAGAAAGTTGCAGAATTTGAAGAGGAACATAAGAGCCTATTGATGAGGATGAAGGAGGAAAGTGAAAAAGCTGGCTTAAAACCAAACATTAAAAAAATTAAGATCATGGCAACCAGGCCCATCACTTCATGACAGATAGAAGGGGGAAAAGTGAAAACAGTGACAGATTTTATTTTCTTGGGCTCCAAAATCACTGTGAATGGTGACTGTGGCCATTAAATTAAAAGATGTTTGCTCCTTGGAAGGAAAGCTATGACAAACCTAGACAGTATATTCAAAAGCAAAGACATCACTTTGCTGACAAAGGTCTATATAGTCAGAGCTACAGTTTTTCCAGTAGTCATGTACAGATGTGTGAGTTGGACTGTAAAGAAGGCTGAGCGCTGAAGAACTGATGCTTTTGAATTGTGGAGAAGATGGAAAAGACTCTTAAGAGTCCCTTGGACATCAAGGAGATCAAACAAGTCAATCCTAAAGGAATTCAGCCCTGAATATTCATTGGAAGGATTGATGCTGAAGCTCCAATACTTTGGCTAACTTATGTGAAGAGCTGACAAATTGGAAAAGACAAGACCCTGATGCTGGGAAAGATTGAAGGAGAAAGGAGAAAGGGGTGGTAGAGTATGAGAATGTTAGATAGCATCACTGACTCAGTGGAAAGTGAAAGTTGCTTAGTCATGTCTGACTTTTTGTGACCCCATGGACTTTATAGTATGTGGAATTCTCCAGCCCAGAATACTGGAGTGGGTAGCCTTTCTCTTCTCCAGGGGATCTTCCCAACCCTAGGATTGAACCCAGGTCTCGTGCATTGCAAGCGGATTCTTTACCAGCTGAGCTATGAAGGAAGCTCACTCACTGACTAAACGTACATGAATTTGAGCAGACTGAGGGAGATAGAAAAGGAGAAAGGAGCCTGGCTTGTTACAGTCCACGGGGTTACAAAGAGTCAAATGCAACTTAAAGACAGAATGATGAGGATGATTCCATTCCAATGTGACAGGAAACAATTCATTTTTAAAAAATCAAGGCTTAAAATACCTCTTCTTTTTCTCTTGATTAAACCCAGTGACATAAATGTTACTAACATGTTCTATTTACTAATGAAATATCAAGATATGTCCAAGATCCCAGAGTGGGTATGTTGAACCACAACTCCAAATCCCATGTTCTTCTCAATATGTTATATTGCTTCTCTATAAACATTCAGTCCCCAACTGCAATGTGTCATGAATGGCATCAGTTTTATGTGGAGAAAGCATATTGATCACCACTTCCATGTGCTTTGGTGGATTATGGGAAAATAATCCTGTTCACATCAATTAGTCCCTAATACTTCAAATGAGTGCTTTTCCATTGTATAAAAAAATTCTGGAAAAGATATGAATTTGCTGTTCAAATATTATCAATATGTCCATTTCCTGTAAGCTGTTTTTAAATAGGGTATAAATAGAATGATGACACAGTACCATAGAAGTATTGTTTAAAGATGGCAGGTTTATTTTAAGGATCTTGGGGGCATACATGAAAATAGGTAATAATGCATTTGGATCATTTGATCCTGTGACCAAGAGGTTATCTCCTCCTTCTTCCCCAGTGGCTCTATGATAAAGAATCTGCCTGCAATGCAGGAGACCTGCCTTCAATCCTTGGGTCAGGAAGATCTCCAGGAGAAGCAAATGGCAACCCACTCCAGTATTCTTGCCTGAAGAATTCCACGGACAGAGAAGCTTGGCAAGCTACAGGCCACGGGGTTGCAAAAGAGCTGGACACGATTTAGTGACTAACACTTTCACTTTTCAAAATAATTTTTCAACTTTATAATTACATCTACATTCTTGAAAGTTTTCTAAATAAGCTACTGACATGGAAAATTTTACCAGTCAAATGATTCAACCCCAAATATTCAAGGGTCATTGTATGCTTCTACCAGTAGATCATATCTGAAACATTGAGTTGCTCATTTTCTGCTCATGATGGCTATCATGTCAATTTCAGGAAGGTCAAATTCTGGACTACTCACGAAAACATTCTTTCAGTTGGTCTGTCCGCTAATAACTTTAGTTATTTATACCAAATACAAAAGACACGACTAAATCAGAAGAATCTAAGGAGCCACTTGACTCCAAAACAATATAGGCGAGAGAGGACCCCCAAATCTGAGATCCATCAGACGTGGTGAGAAGTCGAGGTACATCATGCCTGAGGCACTAAAGAGCCTCATAGGAAAGAACTTTCATTAGAGAAAGAGGTATCTAGACACAACGAGCTCAATCCAGTAGTTAAACATTTGTCAACAATGAGGAGGAGCCATTGAGAGTATGATCTGTTCGCTGTCACTCAGATACATCCAAATAGAGCTCCATAATGAACTCAGCTAAGTTTGGAGTTGGGGCAGAAACAGGTCAAACTTTTTACTAAAATCTGAAAAAGCTATTTCACTAAAAGCTATGTATGCCATAAAACACTTTTAGTAGTACTCAAAAATACAGGGTAAAAAAAAAAATACAGGATAACGATAGAAATGCATAAAAGTTTCTTTCCCACTTTGTAAGAGATTTCTAACTTCCTAGGTTCCACTGCCTTGAAGATGGTGCATAGGAAGACAAAGCAGTTACCAGAAGGAATTGAAAAGACATAATGGCAAAATACACCATGAAGTAAGTATTGCATGTATTATAAGCCCATTTGAGGTATTCCTAGCACTCTCAGAAATATTGAGTCTGTTTTGGAGCATGAAGATCCACAACTGCATATGGGGTTAAGATATACCAAAATGATGACTACACAATAATTCCACTATCAACAATCAAAGACTAACTACAGTGGACCTTTGAATAATATGGGCTTGAGTTGCATAGGTCCACTTATATGGAGTTTGTTTTCACTAAATACATTCTACAATACCACAGGGTCTGAAGTTGGTTGAATCCGTGGATGCTGAAGTATGGGTGCTGAGAGCAGATTGTAAAGTTACATTCAGGAATCCAAGGGTGTGGGGCTCGTGCTAAACCCCAGCATTGTTCTAGAGTCAACCGTAATTCTAACAGCCCTAAGAAACAGCATTTTCTTACAAAGAAGTGTAGTTGTATAATTTTTCTTTTCTATATCACTGAAAAAAAGTAAATAAACTATTCTATAGACATCTAAGAAGTAAAAACTATCACTTTTACTTTTGTTCAAGTCTTATATTTTTCATATGTTCCTAATATTTTGTTATGACTATCTAAATAATATTTTAATGATATAGTAGAAAGCATTCTTATCTTATAAATCTATCAACTCTTTGCAGTTGCCTTAAATTTCTTTTCAAGTATTATTGCTATTATCATTTTAAGATGTATTATTTTGAGCACCAATCATTTTTAACCCAGGGAGAAAGTCAGTGTTCAAATTATTATAAACATTCTCGAGTTAGACAGAAAAGTTCATTAAATCTTTCAATAAAAATGAGAGAGGAAAAGGAAAATAAGTAGGATAAAGCTGATAGTTTCAGGGGTTTGGATGCTTGTGAAAAAAAAATTATAAACAAAGAATGCTGACCTTCATGCAAAATTCGGTCAGAAAGAACATATCACACCTCCACACAGAAACTATTGTTCAGTTTCCCTGTGTTACAGCTTCTGTGTCAAATGACAAGCAAATTTCATCCATCAAAGACTCTAACATTTGCACTACAACCTTCAACTATCTTTTCTTTCCTCTGTCCTCTGTGGACAGTTCCTAAGATGGTAATCAAATATCCCATAAAGTCACAAAGAAGTGTTATAGAAAGGTAGACGTGTGGGTTATTTTCTAAATATCCCAGGATCTGCATGACTGGGAAGAATCAGACCCCTAGATTATTAATATCATAGTGAATGCATATATATATATATATATATATATATATATATATGTATGTGAATAGTATATAGTGAATCCATACACACATACACACACACATTTATACTTTCCTGAATTGTGGTACTGGATTTTGCTTGCCATTGTACAAACAGGTTGGAAATTTTAGGAATGTATATATATTTTTACAAATATCTACTCGTCAGACAACAAATGTCTTTGAGGACATGAGGATTTTCTTTACATTAATATTTGCTCAAAACCTGTTTACACTCTTCTTTGCTTCCCTTGTACCTCTTCATTTTGAGAAGTATTCACAAACATTTGTTTAAATGGACCAGTACCTTAACTGTCCTTTGCTGAGATTCTTTCCTTTTTAAAATAAAGATGTTTTATATAAATTATTCCAATTTGGGGGGCTACCCCACATGGCATGAGGGATCCCAGTTCCTCAATCAAGCATCATGCCCATGCGCCCCCACCCTGAAATGGAAGGGGACCACCTTAATTAACCACTGAACCACCAGGGAAGTCCCTAAGATTGTTTCTTAGGGAGGGATGAATTGGGAGATTGGGATTGACATACACACTACTATATATATGTGTGGATACGTGCTAAGTCTTCAGTCATGTCTAACTCTTTGTGACCCTATGGACTGTAGCCTGCCAGGCTCCATCTGTCCATGGGATTCTCTCAAAAAGAATAATGGAGTGGGTTCCCATGCTCTTCTCCAGGGGATCAAACCCACGTGTCTTATGTCTCCTGCATTGGCAGGCAAGTTCTTTGCCACTAGCGCCACCTGGGAAGCCCACTGCTATAAATAATACATAACTAATAAGGACCTATTATACAGCACAGGTAACTCTGAGCAATATTTTGTAATGACCTATATGAAAAAAGAACATTTTAAAAAGAGAGGATTTATGTATATGCATAACTTAAACGCTGCCTTCTGGATTTATCTTATAGGCTTACTTTCAGGTAGTTCTGGAAACATTACTCTTTTGCGCAATGTTAGTCTTTCTTAGAGAGACTATAAATTCTGCAAAGTAAACATTAAAGAATGATGTAAGATTCTGTATTGCTAAGGTTATTCCCTTTGAAAAGGATGTTACTCTTTTCAGACAACTGTACTAAATGATACTACACTTCCTAAAACATTGTTTTAAGTTCTGTCTAGATAGTAAAATCATTGGAACTAAAGTACTTTGTATCAATATAAGATTTTAAATGATATTTTTTTCCTATCCTTTGGTTTCACTTGATTTTGCCATTGAGACCCATTTATCCAATGTTGGTCATATTCAACATGGTAAATAAGAGAAAACTGAATATGCAATTTTCTTAAAGTAATATTGATATTCCTATAAGTATTTTTTAATATGAAAGCACAGAATCTCTTGTGTACTTCATCCATTTATTTCTGCCTTTATTCAGCAAACTACTCTTTAGTACAAAGAAAATATATCTTCTCCCTTCAAGATCCTGATTATCTAATGGGAGTGATGTTGGAAAATGAAAAACAAATAAATATTTGTATCTTGTTCATGTCCCTGGATATGTTCCAGTGTCTTCTAGTTTACAATCTATGGGAACTTGAATAGAATTTGTATCCTACTGTTGTGTGAAGTTTTACAAATCTTAATTATATTGAATTGGTTCAAAAATAAAAATTAAAAAATAAATGTCATGGACATGTAATATACAGCTTAGAGAATATAGTCAACAATACTGTCATAACTTTGTATGGTGATAGATTGTAACTAGACTTATTATGGTGATCATTTATTAATGTATAAAAATATTGAATCACTATGCCATATTTCCAAAACTAATATGATATTGTATCAAAAAAGTATAAGAATAAATTGAAGTCTATAATTGCTACCTTTTTGAAAGAGTGTTTCACAACTTTTCTATAGGTTACAGTTGAAGAAATTAACAGTGAGGGCAAAGACAACTCCCTTCACAGAGTGGAACAGAAATTCTTCAGGTGGAAATGGAGTGTAGAATTGTAAGCACTTTATGCAAAGTCACAAGATAGCGGTGAAAACTCTGTTGCAGCCCATTCTTACAGCAGCATTTAGTTGAGAGACTGGAGAACAGCGGTGGGAGTGGCTGAGCCCATAAAGAGCACTCTAGACTACAATGCTTGGCATTTACAAAGCTGCGGATAAAGAGTCATCCAAATTTGGGATGTTACATGATCTGGGGACAACTTTGGTGTTAGCATAGGAATAGATTCCAGAGGGAGGAGACCGACAGCTTAAGATAAAAGTTGTCATTAAAGCAAGACATAATGAAACGCCCAGTAAGAACGGAAGCCCTCTCGGGCAAATGCTGATTCTTTTAACAACTATGTCTCCAACTCCTGAAAAAGTGACTATCACAGAGGCAACCCTCAGTGGACACTTTTTTGAGCAAATACTGGGAATGAACAGGAAGGCATAGGTTTGAGAGCTATTTTGGAGATAAAAAGGACGGAATTACTGGCTAATATATACCAACTGAAAGGGAGAAGGACTTGAGGCTAACTGCAGGATTTTAAGGTTGAATAAGCAGGAGGGTACATCAAATATGGCAAATCTTGGTGTACATGTCACATGATACAAAGATGTATTCCTGACAACTGGGTTGACTGATCAACACCAAGACTGTAATTACAGAACTGCTTGTTCTTCTTGGGAGTTCTCTCTGCTGATAGTGGGTCTGCTTATTAACTTTTAAATTCATGGTTGTTCAGGGATTCTGACAAGTAAAACACTGAAATAAAGAAGGAAAGCTGATGATTTAAAATAATGCTGAAAGTGACTTTCTGCAGAGTGAGAACCAGGAGGAGGAGATTGCAACCCCCTCCAGGATGTTTGCTGGGAAAGTTCCATGGACAGAGGAGCCTGATGGAGGCTGGTGGGCTACAATCCATGGGGTCACAAAGAGGTGGATACAAGTGAATGACTGAGCACACACACACACGCAAAATAAGGAATTCTGTGATGAGGACAATTATTTTGTAACTTACAAAGTCAAGATCATATTTGCTTAAGAATCAAGTTCTTCTCTGGATCGTCCCCGTACACCAGCCCCAAGCATCCTGCATCCTGCATCGAACATAGACCGGCGCCTCGTTTCTTACATAATAGTATATATGCTTCAATGCCACGGGGACGATCCAGAGAGACGTTGTGGGGTGGGAGGTGGGAGGGGGATTCAGGATTGGGAGCTTGTGTACACCTGTGGTGGATTCATGTCGATGTATGGCAAAGCCAATAGAGTATTATAAAGTCAAATTTTAAAAAAATAATTAATTAATTAAAAAAAAAAAGAATCAAGTTCTTTAAATCCAGCTAAGAATTTGGAGTGACAAGAAGAAAAAAATAGTATATTGATGGTAAGTATATTACACTGTGATCCAAATATGTAGATCAAAATGTTGCAATGCTTCAGATCATTTTCACTTCTGGGGTCCCAGCGTTTATCCAATAGACTGAAAAGAAGAATTCAAACGCATGTTTTCTGGGCAGACCAGTTCCATATTAGTGAATACAGATTCCAGACAGATAAAAAGCAAAGTTTCTAAACAGTGGACATGTATAGAAATTTGATGCAGTACAGACAACTAAAACCGGAAATTTTGGAGGAAAACAGGGAACGGA
Organism: Neotragus pygmaeus; assembly: GCA_006410875.1. NCBI lineage: Eukaryota > Metazoa > Chordata > Mammalia > Artiodactyla > Bovidae > Neotragus > Neotragus pygmaeus. The sequence goes on along the minus strand of SJYV01025919.1, from coordinate 1,699 downwards.
TACATTAAGAGAGCCTGATATGAAACTCCAACCCTTCTTATTAAGGAAATGAAAGTCAGATAGGATACAAGTATAAAGAAACCACCAAATGAGTTTCAAGTCATAACAATGATAAGACTACTCTGGATATAGGACTACACTTTTAAAGGTGAGACTACAGCCAGATAATTAGGGCTCTTTAACACAAAGATTTGAAAGATAACTGCAGTAATAATGGGGCAAAGATACACAGGGATTTGTTGTTTTATAAGTGTTCTAGTGGTGACACTTAGTAACTTCATTTAAAAAATTACTCAAGCTTAGGGAGCATGGCCATCTTGAATAGGACAGAGAGCCCTACAAAGTGCTAATTAACGCTAGATCAGAGATGAATGAGAATAGTTCACATGAGAAAGCAAGATAAAATGATCATCTCCCCCATCCTTCTTCATTTTTCTACTGAAACAAAATGTACATCAAGCCAGGGTTCACTGAATCTAAGATTGACTACTTTTATTGATGCCTTCTGCCAGTGAGCTATAAACTTTATCATTGGTTGAAATAGCACACGGAGATTTCTTAAAGATCAGTTTTTGTATGAAAGCGTCAGAGAAGATTGTATGTTTTGTGTGCTCCTTATATTAATTAGTCATACAAACAACACTGTTTATTGACTTGCAGGCATATTGCTTACACTACCCTATTGTGATATTTCAGGAAGCAAAAGGATTGCTGAGTGTACTATCACATTTAATTTGACCTACAGAAAGAATTATGGAAGAAATTGATGACAAGGCTGTACTTAGTTCATGCCCTGGTCAGAATGACCTGCTGAGAAACTGGGAGAAGTATTCCTCTGCATTTACTACACTGACGGAATATGTGCTGAGATGTCTGCACCATGAGAAATGTGCTGGGAGAGACTGTAGGACCAAAACTATCCATCATCATCAATAACAATCAACTAGGGTAATAGCTAAAGAAGCTACACTGTGAGGGAAAACTTCAGCCCTTTAATGTTGGGAATAGAAATGGCTTTCTATTTTTTTTACAAAATCTTAGCACTGAAAGGAGACTTTGGATTTGAGTATATGACTAACAGGCTAAATCTGGTCCATAGCCTGCTTGGTTGCTTGTTATTTTATTTTATTTTATTTTTTATTGGGAGAGAGTTGATTTACAACGTTGTGTTAGTTTCAGGTGTACAGCAAAGTGACTCAGTTATGGAACAGTCAAGCTCATTCATCTACATATTATTGATGTCAGCAAATGGCAGAGTTGAATAGTCAAGATCAAACAATTTAATCTCACTGTAATCCAATTTATTTCCTTCACAGTTAATGCAACTGAGGCCAAAAGAAGTTAAGTAACAATTCAAAATTATGTAGTAAGTGGCCAAATTGCCCTAGTGTCTAAGGAACAAAGCATCAAAATGTAGGGCCAGAGGCAGAAATGGGGGGAGTCCTTTCCAGCTGTGAAGAGGCAGTGAATGATAGGACTTGAGCAATTTGTAGAAGATACCAAGGGAAAGGGGGCACAGGAGAGAAGAGAAGGAGATGATGCCAGGGGTTACCTTTTGTGACTTCAAGGAGGTGTCATGAAAGGTTTGGAATGGGAAGGGCTGTAGGCAGCCCTGGAAGGATAATGCTGGTGATGGTGAACAGGATAGGCTAAAACGAAAAGTGTGGGGATGGAGTCAGGAGGGACAGCTTGGTTGTGA
>SJYV01025917.1:0-11252 GCA_006410875.1 Neotragus pygmaeus | reverse complement strand
ACAGATGGTGACTGTAGCCATGAAATTAAAAGACCCTTGCTCCTTGGAAGAAAAGCTATGAGCAACCTAGGCAGCATATTAAGTGGCAGAGACATTACTTTGCCAACATAGGTCATTCTAGTCAAAGCTATGGTTTTTCCAGTAGCCATGTATGGATGTGATAGTTGGACTATAAAGAAAGCTGAGCGCTGAAGAATGGATCCTTTTGAACTATGGCATTGGAGACGACTCTTGAGAGTCCCTTGGACTGCAAGGAGATTTTACCAGCCCATCCTAAAGGGAATCAGTCCTGAGTATTCATTGGAAAGACTAATGCTGAACTTGAAACTCTAATACTTNGAAGAATGGATCCTTTTGAACTATGGCATTGGAGACGACTCTTGAGAGTCCCTTGGACTGCAAGGAGATTTTACCAGCCCATCCTAAAGGGAATCAGTCCTGAGTATTCATTGGAAAGACTAATGCTGAACTTGAAACTCTAATACTTTGGCCACCTGATGTGAAGAGCTCATTTGAAAAGACCCTGATGCTGGGAAAGATTGAAGGTGGGAGGAGAAGGGGACGACAGAGGATGAGATGGTTGGATGGACATGAGTTTGAGCGAGCTTTGGTAGTTGGTTAAGGACAGAGAGGCCTGTTGTGCTGCAGCCCACGGGGTCACAGAGAGTTGGACACAACTGAGTGACTGAACTGAACTGAAGATTTTCATTGCTATTTTTTCTGCACCTTAAAGTTACCTACATGTTTGAGTTGTTCACACTGTCACTTTCACAGAGGATGGAAGCTTTGTTCATTTTTCTCATTTTTTTCTGTTTCAGCTCAGGTAGTGATTACAGATAGGTCTCAGTTTTTACAAATTCTTTTTTCTCTTGCTCAATGTTCTTCTAATTCCATCCAAGGAATTTTTAATATCTGATACTTGATTTTTACCTCTAGAAATCCATTTGGGTTCCTTTTATGTTTCCAGGTCTCACCTGAATTTCTCCATCCTTTACCCAGTGTGATCAGGTCTTCCTGTTGCCATGGAGATGGGCAGGCATCGCCACATCTTCTGATGTGGCTCCTGGGGCCAGGACACAGTGGCCGCAGTGGTCAGCTTCAGGGCAGCCTCACCTGCCTTGTCCTGTCCCCTGAGGAAGCCCGTTCAGTCGCCCACTTGTGAGTCTCACCACAGGTGAGAGCCCCCAGGTTCACCGCTGCGGGCGTCCTCCAGCGTCTCCCCCAGAGGGGCCCTGCTCCTGTTCCGTGGGCACTGGGGTGCTCCCTGGGGCAGCCGTCAGGGCCGTCCTGAATGCTCATGCTTGCCTTTTTCTCATGTTTAACTAAACTCATTTGAGGGGGAAAAAAATGGTTTCTTCCTACATTAAAGAAAATCAGTTTTACATTTCTCTATCCTGTAGCGCAGAAACAGCATCTATGCGGTCAGGGTTATGATCCAGTCCATCCGACACAGACCCACTCAGCTGAAAATGCAACGTGGGTTCTTATTGTTTTTGGATGATTTTTTAAAAGGAAGTGAGAAAAAATCGGACCCACGCAGGCAGTCCGTCCCCTCTTCTCGGGCTCCTGGTGCTGCCTAGCCAGGTCTGCCTCCTGCTCAGGAGCCTGCCTTCTTCCCTGCTGAGCAGGAGGGTCAGGAGCCCAGCGAGCAAGACCAGCTCGCCACCGACCACACACACGGTGGGGTGGTGAGGGGCCCTGCAGCCCAGCCCCACCTCCCGCACAGCTTCTTACCGACTCGCTGCTTTCTTGCAGATGTTTCTTTATGAAACAAGTGTTGACCATGACTTTGTAAAACACCAGACCCTGTACTAGGCCAGGAACATCCATGAGTCCACTGACGGCCCCTTACTCTCGATTGCAGCTCCAGTGACTCACACGTGCAGAGTGCCCTTTACACTTTGACCTAAACCCTGGGAAGAGAGGTCGGCTGGGTGCCACGCCCCAGCCTGTGAGGCTGGTGCTGAGACCTGCTCTGAGAGCTGAGCCCTGACCTGAGACGGCGACGGTGGGGAGGCGTGCGGTCTCCTCTCCTCCCCCTGGGTGGGTGGGGAGGCTTCACGGGTTCAGGCTGGGCGCCGACCGCCCCCATCCGCTCGCGGGTCTGGAGGGTCTGTCCTGGCTCCTCTTCACCGGGGGTGGGGGTCCCATCCCGGCGTTTCGGGGGCGCTGAGCACACAGCCAGCCCCAGGCAGCTGAGATGGGCAGCAGGGCGTGGTCTCGGGCGCGGGGCCGCAGGGGTGCCCTGGGCACAGGCGAGGGGAGGCTTTGCCGCAGGAGGGCTCATCTGAGCGATCCCAGGACGTGNTCCCATCCCGGCGTTTCGGGGGCGCTGAGCACACAGCCAGCCCCAGGCAGCTGAGATGGGCAGCAGGGCGTGGTCTCGGGCGCGGGGCCGCGGGGGTGCCCTGGGCACAGGTGAGGGGAGGCTTTGCCGCAGGAGGACGTGGGGGCTCATCTGAGCGATCCCAGGACGTGCAGGGAGTGATCCCAGGAGGGGCGGGGAGTGATCCCAGGAGGGGCAGGGAGTGATCCCAGGATGTGTGGGGAGTGATCCCAGGAGGGGCGGGGAGTGATCCCAGGATGCGCGGGGAGCCCGAGCTGCTACCCAGCGACGCGCGGGCCCCACGGCTGATCCCAGGATGAAGGGTTAACCTGGGGCCTCACCCAAGAGCAGAGCTGGGAGGGGGCTCGGGTCACAGGACGCGCCTCCTGGCTTCCCAGGTGCCGAGGCTCACGTAACAACAGTAGGCCTTAGTTTTAGGTCTCATTTTACCAAATCACTTACCTGAAGCAATGGGAATAAGTTTGCTTGGTTATCATCCTAATATTTGCTTCGACATCCACAGGTCTGCCAATGTGCTGTTTCTGGAAGCCTCAGATCCAGGCTGGAGCTGGAGAAATTCTGGTGAGAAGGTGAACTCTTAGGGGCCGAGGCCTCATTTCTTCCGTGACCTCCTGGTGATGCTGGGTGAGGACGTGGGTGGACGCTGGGAACCAGAGGAGTGACCAGCAGGGGCAGAGGCCCCCGGAGGACACATGTGGGGCGTGAGGGACAGGACGGGGCGGAGCGGTGGGCGTCACGCGAGGTGGGGCTGGCAGCCCGTTTGTGGGGAGCCCCTGGCTGGGGACATGGAAGGGAGCTATGTTTATAAACATTCACTTTCGTTTTCCTGCCTTCATTCATCCTTAAAAATTTTTCCCCACTTTTTCTTGCCTTTGAAAAGTCCTGTTTAATCCTTCCAAGCCAAGTTAAAACATCACATCACTGAAAATCTCCCTTGAAATCAAATTTAAGCCTCCACATCACAAAAACGGAGCCTTTGCTGATGCCTTAAGTGCTGCGAGTCCTCCAAGCCGGGGGCTTCTTCCTGCTGAGCTGTTAAGGCTCGACCCCTCCCCGAGGGTCTGGGGGCAGCAGCCAGATGGGGACCCTGGCGGGGAAGTGGGGAAGATGCGTCTGATAGGGTGACGTGACGGGAGGCGCAGGGCCCGTCAGGCACCGATACCCACGCTCGGCCAGGGGTGCTTATGCCAGCCACCCTCCCAGACCTCCTTCAGCCTCGGGGACACCCCCTATTGGCAAGGCCTTTCTCACCGTGCTCCCTACCGCCTCCTTCCCAAACACCCCCTGCTTTTCACCAAACTCTTTGGGAGCTGAGCTGGCCAGGCACCTGAGCCCTGGACACACATTCACTGTTCTATCTAAACATCAGCCCGTGTGGGGTACAGATTGCGGCCTGGCTCCCCCCACAGCGCTGTGGTGATCAGAAATCGATCACGAAGGCGGCGGGAAAGCTCCTGGCCTCAGAGCGATGCAGACACTCTCCATAGGAACATGGGCCTTCACGTTCACTGTTTATCAGACCCCGAGGTCTGATTGAAAAAAAGAAAACACAAAGTGGAAATAAGGCACAGCAGGACTCCTCAGCCCTAATTATCACAGAGGCTGAGCTTTATGAGGGCAAATTGTAAATCACACCAACTGTTGCCTAAATAATCAGCCATGGAATTTTGCATAATAGACTCAGAATCCAGTAATATCCACTGTGTTGACTCGAATGTTAAAATCCATTAGATCTAAGACTCATGAGGCTAAAAACACTGCCTCCTCCAGAGCCATCTGCTGGGGTGGGCCACGTGCGGGCCTGATCCCTGAGCGGTGCCCGGGGCCCCTCATCTCCCAGTGGCCGCCGTCCTGCTGGAGGGCTGTTCCAGTCACCCCCACCTGGCCTCACCCCGTCCCCAGGGGTCCTCCCGCCCTCACCCCGTCCCGAGGGGTCCTGCCGTGACTCTTGAGGCGGGCCGTGCAGGGAGCTCCCGCCGCCCTGGGTCAGCTCCTCGCTGAGGAGCCTCGTGAGTCCCCGTCCTGCCCACACCCAGGGTTCCCGGGCAGGACTGGGATGCGAAGTTCGGCCGCTGCTCCGGGCGCCGCGGCCCCGCGCAGGCCTGAGGCGGGTGCGCGAGGAGTGCGCTGAGACGCCGCCGCCCCGCCCGCCCGGCGCGCGCACCGCGGGGAGTGGGCCTGGGCCCTGCCGAGAGCCCAGCCCCGGCCTCGCCGCCCCTCTGCGATGGAGGGGTGGGCGGCCAGTGCGGGCGCCAAGCTGACCCCGCAGGCTCACCCCCGGGAGGCCCGGCCTCGGCCCCTGCGGGATTCCAGCAGGGCGGCGTCCCCGAGGGTCGTGGGGCCGCTCACAGAGCCGGGGCCGAGCCTGGCCTCAGAGCGCCCGCAGGACCCGGGGGCACGGCCCGGGAGCCCCCCGCGGGAGAGACCCGGAAGCGGGGCAGGTTCCGGGGGGCCGCGCTCCCCAAGCCCGGGCGGGACAGGGCTGGGGGCGGGCGCGACGTCCGACCCGGGAGCTGGGGAGCCGCCGCCCTGCCCCGGGGGCTGCGGCCTGGAAGCAGGCGGACCCCAGACCTTGGCATCCGCGCCCCGGCGGCGGAGGGAGGCGGTCCTGCGGGCCCCGCGGGCTCCGCGCGAAGCGGAAGGCTGTGTCGGCGGTGCCAGCGACGAGGAACAGAACCTACCTTGCACAGTCACAGGCGGTCTGAACTGTGGTCCTCATTCCAGCCACATCCCGAGGGGAGGGACCCCCGTTCCAGCCACATCCCNGGCCGCGCTCCCCAAGCCCGGGCGGGACAGGGCTGGGGGCGGGCGCGACGTCCGACCCGGGAGCTGGGGAGCCGCCGCCCTGCCCCGGGGGCTGCGGCCTGGAAGCAGGCGGACCCCAGACCTTGGCATCCGCGCCCCGGCGGCGGAGGGAGGCGGTCCTGCGGGCCCCGCGGGCTCCGCGCGAAGCGGAAGGCTGTGTCGGCGGTGCCAGCGACGAGGAACAGAACCTACCTTGCACAGTCACAGGCGGTCTGAACTGTGGTCCTCATTCCAGCCACATCCCGAGGGGAGGGACCCCCGTTCCAGCCACATCCCCGAGGGGAGGGACCCCCGTTCCAGCCACATCCCGAGGGGAGGGACCCCCGTTCCAGCCACATCCCGAGGGGAGGCGCACGGACAGGGGCCTTGAGGGCGCGGCAGGCAGGCGCAGGCTAAGTGCCGGGGAACGCTTTTGAAAACAAAATACTTGTATTATCACATCTTACATTATTTCAGAGAATCCGAACGTGGCGCCTCTGGCTTCCAGGGTCCGAGAACGTTCCTTTTCCTCCCTCTGAGGAGAATAAAAGCAGCTCCTCTGAAATAAGGTAAGTTCCGCGGGCAGGAGACGAGCGGCCCGCCGGGGCTCAGGGCGCTCTGGGTCCCGGGCTGGGGAGGCCGCAGGTGGGCGCTGCCGGGGTCGGGGCACTGGGAGCCGGCTGCAGGCCGCTCAGCCCCGTCGCTTGCCCCGTCGCTCTCCTGTCCTCCTGAGTGTCCCCGGGCCCCAGGCGGACTCGAGGCCTGGGCGGGGAGGAACGCGGTCACTCTGAGCCGGCCTTCAGGGTGGAAACTGCGCTGACCCGCCCCTTTGCTGGGTTGGGAGCGGGCCGAGTGGACGTCGCCCCCAGGGGCCCGGCCTGCACCCACGGCTCCCCTTCTTCGGGCAGGGCTGAGGTTGACCTCCACACCTGCCTTCTGCCTGTGCACCACCGCGGTCAGGAAGCTGGTCTGTGACNCTGACCCGCCCCTTTGCTGGGTTGGGAGCGGGCCGAGTGGACGTCGCCCCCAGGGGCCCGGCCTGCACCCACGGCTCCCCTTCTTCGGGCAGGGCTGAGGTTGACCTCCACACCTGCCTTCTGCCTGTGCACCACCGCGGTCAGGAAGCTGGTCTGTGACGAGGCAGCCCCTGGCGGGGAAGGACGACTGCTGACAGCCCGGGCCGCCCGCCCCGGGCTCCACTGTCCCCCGACCGGCGCCTCCCTGTGCCTGGGCCTCTGCGGACTCACCCGGGGCCCACTCGCCCGGGGGAGCGCCCCTCTCTCGCAGCGTCTGTGGCTGCTTGAGACCACGAGCCGCGTCTTCCGCGGGACTGGCCTTGGCCTTGAGCTCTAATGCATCAAACGCCTCTGGTTTTTGTTTTCTTTTCAGCTGAATTTTTCATTGACAGTTTGGGGATCATTGTTTTAGATATACAGCCTGTTACTGGCCATAACACATAGATTTTTCAGCAGTTGATTTACAATATTGTGTTATTTTCTGCTGCATGGGAAAGTGAGTCATATGTATAAATATAGATGCGGTGGTGGTGGCTTAGTCACTAAGTCGTGTCCGACTCTCGCAATCCCATGGACTGTAGCCTGCCAGGCTCCTCTGTCCATGGGAGTCTCCAGGCAAGAATCCTGGAGGGGGTTGCCATTTCCTCCTCCAGGGGATCTTCCCGACCCAGGAATCAATCCCGAGCCTCCTGCGTTACAGGCAGAGGCTGTACCGACCGAGCTGCAAGGGAGGCCCCGCGTGTGTCCATGCACACGCTCTCTCCCACATTCCCACACATGACCCCCTGGGGAGCACAGCTGTGCCCTGGGGAGGCTTGCTTGAAGCTGAAAGTCACGAGCTCTGGGTTCACCAAAGGTTGCTGCCTTTAGATAAGTCTCCAGACTATGTATTTGGGTTTCACAGCTTTCCCTTTTTTATGTTAATAACCAAATCAAAATTTTCCTGAAAGATTATAGGAGATGGCATGTCTGAAGTAAGTGTAAGTAGTAAATACTGTGCAGGAGTTAAGTTATAATTAGTACTAAGAAGAGACCAAGTGAAGGGGGCTGACGGCAGGTGTGGTGGGTGAGGGTCTCCACTGGGGTCAGGTGAGGGGAGGTGCCCGCAGGTGTGGTGGGTGGGGTCTCCACGTCTCCTGGGATCAGGTGAAGGGGGCTGACGGCAGGTTTGGGTGGGTGAGGGTCTCCGTGGTCTCTGGGATCAGGTAGGTCCCTTGCCCTCCCCTCAGCTTCAGCGCCCGAGCAGGACACCCCGGAGCCTGAAGGCCCCATGCTCGATGCTCAGACGGCAGCGTGTTGGGAGGAAACTGGGGCCTGAAGCCCCTTCCATGTTCCCCCCTCAATAGTGATGCTCAATGATTGAGAGGCACCAAAATAAACTCTGCAGCCAGCCTGAGCAGTTATTTCCCACAAGGGGTAGCAAAGCCACCTGTCAGGAATATTTTATTTCCACAGGTCAGGAAAGTGTGTGAAGAGATTCTTATTCAAGCTACTATTACCCACAGGAATCAGGAAATTAATTAAAACCTAAACCAAAACTCTATCCTATTGAATATAATGAGTTTATTGTAGGAAAACTCATCTTTATGCATTTTTAAATCAGCTGTTCTTTTTCGGATAGTTTCTGTTAAACATTAACAGTTATCACACTTTCAAAATACTATAATTAAAATCTCTGTATCACCAAATTCATATTTTTAAAAATCAGCCAAACTACATGATCTTAAGGTCTGAGATAATGAGTTATTCGGGAGATTACTCATCTTTCTGGAAATTAGATAATGAGGGAATTTCTAAAAGCCAAGCTATTTTTTAAAATTTGTGTTTACTTATTTGAGAAATAGTTGCCTCACATTGTAGGTAATCATAAGGAAGCAGAATTCCGAGGAGCCTAGTGTCAGAGATAGAAACTTTCAGACCCGAGACTTGGGGATAGAATTGGCACAAATGAGCGGACTCAGGTAACAGGGAGGATTCTCTGAATCAATGATTCAGAACACCATGGATATCAGGGTCAGAGCAGGCTGACTCAAGGAGGGCGGGCCTGTCTTCATCCTTCTCAGTAACTCTCATTTCTCTGGTGCTGAGCAGAAAATTAAGGTTCCCACTCGGCGTGGTTCATCAGCTCAAAAACCTACTTTGGTAAGAAAGCGCCCCTCAGCCCCTTAGAAGGAGGCTCACTGGTGAGTCCTCTACATGCTGTGAGTGTCCAGAGTGGGTGCTGAGCGGCGTGAGAGTGGGTGCTGACCCCCGAGACCCCGAGACCCGCAGTCAGGCTCCTGGACCCGGCGGAGTCACCCTCAGGCTGGGCGATCAGGGTGGGGCAGCAGCTCCCCATTTCTTTAGGGTCTCCTCTCCCTGTTTTTGGAGGTCTTCTCTCCCTGTTTCTTTGGCCCCATTTCTTTGGGGTCTCCTCTCCCTGTTTCGGGGAGGTCTTCTCTCCCCCATTTTTGGGGGGTCCTCTCGTTTCTTTGGGGTCTTCTCTCCCCCGTTTCTTTGGGGTCTTCTCTCCCTCGTTTCTTTGGGGGTCCTCTCTCCCCATTTCTTTGGGGTCTCCTCTCCCTGTTTTTGGGGGTCTTCTCTCCCCGTTTCTTTGGGGCCTTCTCTCCCTGTTTCTTTGGCCCCATTTCTTGTGGGGTCCTCTCTCCCCCGTTTCTTTGGGGTCTTCTCTCCTGGAGGCCACCCCTAAGCCCCTGCTGCACCCTCGGGTCACCCCACAGCCTGGGCCACCTGCCCCCCAGCAGGGGCTCAGACTGAAGAGGAGGGTGAACCTTAAGTTTTGCGGACGTGGGTCTCAGGTCGAGTCTCACGCGGTGAGTAGACCGCCCTCTCTCCCTCCCTCCTTCCATGTTCCGTCAGTGCAGGACCCCTCCCCTGTCCCAGCCACCTGGGAAGGGCTTTACACTCGCTTGTGCAAAAGTGAGACCGCCGTGACCAAGGTCGTCGTACAGCCACCATCTGGAGCCCCCATTCTCCCTGTGAACAGTCGCGTTTCTGTGACAGGAGGCCTGTCCTCCGTGCTTATTAGAAGCAGCTCTGCGCTCCATCCTCCCGCGGCAGAGGAGCGATGCCGGGGGAGCGTTTTCAGCTCCACCCGGGGGCAGACCCACGTCCTCCCCGAGAGGCCAGGCTGTGGCCACGTCCAGAGGCGACCCGCCAGTGGTTGGGCCTGGAAGACCGGGGACAATGTGTGCTATTTTAAGGTGGGCTTGTCAACTCTGACCCAAACGTGTACAAAGCACAGAATCAGTGCCTTTCATTGACGATTAATTAAAATGTTACAAGAGAATCTGTTGGAACTGGCCACTTAAAAAAGATTGAAAAGGAATTCTGGAAATGCAGTCACCCCTGATTCATTTTGATAAAGATTAGGAACGGGTCACCTGACTTTGAAGAAATGTGTATCTGCTCTCTCTCTGCCTGCATAACCGATGACCAGCTTCCGCACGAGGGACGACGGCAGGCGGCGCGGAGCCCTGCAGAAAGGTGCCAGCCTGGCTGCAGGACTGACCGTCAGTCGCGAAGAGACCAGTTAATCGGCAAGAAGACGCTCACTGGTCATCCAGCCGTTTAAACATTGATATACCTATGTTCCCTTCAAAGTGAGCTTATAAGGGGCCACAGTGGAGAATTCTCCTTCAGTACCGTTTTAGTTCAGAAGGTGAAAGCAGAAGTTTGGGATTGGGAAAATTTCTCAATTCTCTATGTTAATCACTTACATGAAAACTTGAATCGAATAAAATATATACATTTTAACAAAATGTCTCTATGTTCTGTTTGTTACATATGTGTTAAGATGCAGCAGATACCTGAGTTCAGATTTTGTAAGTCCGTCATTTTTAATGTCAGATTTTCGGCCATTTCTTTTTGCTGTGTTGTACACGTGAATCAGCCATGACATATTGGGAATAAAAATTCAAGCTGTCCTTCCCTCAGGCAGCCTCACGGGACTGGAGCCGCAGCCAGCGCCAAGACTGCTGGGACGTGTGGGCGCCGCTGGGGGTAGGGGCCGCGTCTGGGCCGGCAGCCGGGGCAGGAGTGGGGGCAGGAGGGAGCGCAGGAGTGGGGGGCCCTAAATGGAAACCTTAAAAAAGAATGGGCCAGCTTTGCGGTGGGAAGCTAAGACGGCGCCTACAGGAAGAAGCGGGGGCGTAGTCTATGTTAAAGTTTTTGATTGGCTTTCTTGATTTCCATGCGCGAGGACAGCTCGTGATCACTATAGACTTCTGTTACAATGAAGGCACGTGATGATTTGACCTTTAATGTGATTGGTGCCAAGGAAGGCTGAGCTATAACGCGATTGGTGCAACTGGAAACAGCCTCCCTGCTTGCCTATATAAGCTGGGAGCGTGCGGCAATAAAGCGGAACTGCTTAGACAGAACTGCTGTCCTGTCTGGTTGTGTCTTGCTCGCCGGTCCTGGGTTGGTGGACGGCAGGCTCACCTCTCCTAGGACCCATATGGCTTTGCTAAGGGAAGTTCCACTGCCTCTCTTTTTCTGCGGAGCGCCCCCCGCAGAAACTGGCGCCCAACGCGGGGCACTTGAAGCGGACGGACGGAGGTGGTGACAGCGTGCGGCTCTGAAAGAAGGAGCGAAGAAGGACCCTAGGCTGGTCGCAGCACCGAGCTCCCCTTCAGAGGAGTATCGGCAGAGGTAAGGCGGACTTCAAGGCGGGCCCCTGTCCGTTTTTAGGGAAGTGGCAAAAAACTCTCCTGACTTATTTTCCTTCTTTGCTTCTTTTCTGATCTGTCTTTAATTCCTTTTTCTGGAATTTTAGTGAACAGGTGAACGGTTGTGGAGGCAATTGATAAGTCCTGGCTAGGGCCACTCTCTGGCGGACTTGGAAGGCCCCGCAACAGGTAGGCCTCAGTAACTAGAGCCTGACCGGGTGAAACTCCCTTTTAATCATTCTTAACTGAGGACGTGGCCTAGAATCTTCCCTGTAGGCACGAGTCAGGCACTTAAAGGCCAATAGGGCGCCTGCCACTTGAAGGGGGTCACAGAACGGTCTAGAAACCTCTAGGGTGCCCGCTCCCAGCAAGAAAACTTCTGTGCAACGATGCAGGCACATAAACAGTTTCAAAAGCATACCATAAGCCCAACTT
>SJYV01025914.1:0-15188 GCA_006410875.1 Neotragus pygmaeus | reverse complement strand
TTTTTTTTTTTTTAAAGGCCTATAGTATTAAGTATTCCCACATGGTCTCCAGTCTGAACACTAGCCAAGCCCAACCCTGCTTAGCTTCCGAGATCAGACGAGAAGGGATGCATTCTGGGTGGTACAGCCATAGACCTAACCAGTACTTAAAACAGACCTAACAGGTCATCTTCCACCTCCCTTTTCCTCTAGCAGCTTCTGCTACTAATGTAGCTATTGTTTCTTGTGCATCTTTATTCCCTGGACATTCATTGCTGCATTTCCCATAATGCACAGTAATTATTTGTACAGATGCCTGTTTACTCATATAAGTGCCTTCAGATGTAAAACATACACATCTTCTAGATGTTATATCTACTCAGATGGTACTCACATTCATTCAGCTATTCCATACAACCTAGTATTTACACAGGCTTATTTAGATGTTTTTGCAAATACTTTGAGGTTCACTTATGTTGCCTACATATCATGTGTTACATGTGTTTGCATAGTTGTCACAGTGTTTGTTCAGGTGACATATATGTCCCTTATACACATGTGTTCACTTAGATTTGTCATGTGTCCATGTAGCCATTAATTAGCTTACTGAAATGCTACACATAAGTGTTACACATCATTAAAAATGTAGTTCTCAGAATGTGGTTCCTAGGCCAGCAGCACCAGGATCCAGGGATGTGTATCTTTGGACCTGACCCCAGATCTTCTGATTCAGAAATTCTTGGGACAAGTTCCCAGCAATGTGAGCTTAACATGTCCTGCAGATGATCCTGGCACACGCTCAAGTTTGATTTAGGTGTTATGCATCCCCATTCAGATGTTCTACCTGCCTGCTCAGATCACATCCTTACTAACACAGGTGACATATACCTTCACTGAAAGGATACACACATTAATTTGTTAGAAAACATATTCATTTACGTAGCAAATAGTTCAAACATTACACATTGATGTTCAGATCATGCATGAGCTAATTCAGAAAGTCATACCTGAGCCATCACAAAACCTCATCAGATAGTACATGTGCTCGCTGAGATGACACACATGTTCACTGCATTGTTAAAAAATATTTACCTAAATCTTTCATATGTTAAACTATTCATTCTGATCTTCCATAGTCATGTGCTTATTTAGATGTCACCTACCCTATTTCATCCCTGGGTTGGGAAGATCCCCTGGAGAAGGAAATGGCAATTCCCTCCAGGACTATTGCCTGGAAAATCCTATGGACAGAGGAGCCTGGAAGGCTACAGTCCATTGGGTCGCAAAGAGTCGGACACGACTGGGCGACTTCACTTCCACCCTATTTCAAGTATACAAATTCACTCCAATCTTACACATGGTCATACATGTTTCACAATGCACACAGACCTTTTACAAGCCTATTCTGATGCTAAAGGTGCTTATTCAGCTCACACATGCTCACTGACATGTTCATAGAGCCAACAGTTGTATGCTCACTCAGTGAGGAACTGCCCTACACATCCTGTATTCACTGCTAACCAACCAGAGCCGAAGGGGCCCTACTGCTCTAGCCACTTCCCACGTTGAGAATGGCACCTTCTTTATAAAGTTTCCCATTTACTTGTCTCTTATGGCACCTGACCTCTCTCCTGATGCTGTTGCTATGTCACTCCCTATGCATACCCTGCTGGCCCATCAGTTGCCTCACACAGTTTGATCACCCTGTGATCTCAGGGTAGCCCAAGCTCACCATTGTTTATAGTGTATTTATATCTGATTCTCATATTCAAATTCCCTCATCAACTTGGGAAAAGTTGTTCCAGCAACTGTCAGCCTTTCACTGGGTTTAAATGTGCTTTTAACCACATCTTCTGTCACCTTTGGCAATCCAGTTAAATACCTTCAGGGCCTTCCAAGTTCCTTCATTTCAGAGAGCTTTTGATTGGTTCCACTTCATAATTTTACCATTGTCTTGGCCACAATCAATAAGAGAGGCTTAAAGTAGTGGCTCAACATTGAAAACAAACAGTAATGATGGAACACTTATCATGAACTCAACCTCCTTTAGTGGCTCAGAAATATTTCCGTATATGTCTGAAGTGTTTTCTGCTCCAATTTGCAGAGAAAGAGCTATTTTATGTTTGAAATCAGAATGATACTAATTTGAATCTTGGTTCTATCACTTATCAGCTATGTGATCTTGAGACAGTCATGTAATATTTCAGAGGCAAATTCCCTTACCTGTATGATGAAGATCAGGATACGAAGGTTTTATGAATGGCACATAGCCTTTGATCAGGGAAAGTTAGCTTTTAAAAAAGATTGTGTCATAAGCCAAATAAAGGGAAGAATTATGCTTTCCCACAGTGAAGTTACCATGGCACATGCAGGTAAGGCTGGGACTGAGAGGTGAGCTCCACTTGAATAGGCAAACCCATCACAGACTCAGGGAAGATCCAGTCCAGGCACCATGAAGGCACCTGTGAGGACAGTACTCAGAAGCCAGCAGACAAGGAATATTTATGGATGGACTATGAGACTCATAAACCTCCTAGCAGGGGTACTGGGACAGTGGGAGATGCACAGCCATCTCAGTTATATCAGGTTTTGCTGAAATAAAATCTTGGAATAGGGACTAAGTCAGAAGTTTAGTCTCACTGATTGAGGCACATGAGGGTAGAGGAAGAGGGAATAGAGAGCTTAGAAAATTGAGTACAAGTGGATAATCCTAGGATGGACAATTTCAAAGTCTGAGAAAGGAATAGAAAGCTCAATAAACACAGATTATGCTGTGGGCTTAGTCACTCAGTCATGTCTGACTCTTTGCTATCCCATGGACTGTAGTCTGCCAGGCTACTCTGTCCATGGGGATCCTCCAGGTTAGAATACTGGAACAGGTTGCCATGCCCTCCTCCAGGGGCTCTCCCCAACCCAGGGATTGAAACTAGAACTCCCACACTGCAGGCGGATTCTTTGCCATCTGAGCCAACAGGGAAGCCCAAACACAGATTATAGACACCACATAATCTGTTCAGACACCACTCTGGAACAAATGAGCTGCAAAGCCACTGACAGCATGGCTTGGAACTCGTGGTCAGGACTTAGACCTGACACTGCCACTCACTGGGGTGGAGGGCTGGGGCTTCTTGAAACTTCCTACCTTAATAGTAGATTGTTTAATTGGAGGATACCCTGAGAAAACCTTAATTGAAAAAGACATACGTACCCCAATGTTCACTGCAGTACTATTTACAATAGCCAGGGCATGGACAGAAACTAGATGTCCATGGACAGATGAATGGATAGAGAAGATATTATGGAATATCACTTAGCCATAAAAGGAATGAATCTGAGTCAGTTCTGGTGAGACAGATGAACCTAGAGCCTGTCATACAGAGTGAAGTAAGTCAGAAAGAGAAATAGCAGATTATTTTACAATTGAGATAGATTGAAGCCTTCAGGGATGTCTTTAGTGAGCTGAGAAAACTACAGAGGCAAGAAAATGGGGTTCAAACTGGTTGACAGAAGGGCTGCTAGAGTGGGTTTCACATTTCCTTTACATTTAAGTCTCAAGGCAGTGCCTATTAACCAAAAAGGTGACCAGGCTGTACACATTTACTCCTTAAATAGGTAATGTGTGCTTAAACCTATTACCTTAAATAGGTAATATGCTCCAGATAAATAAGTATAAGTGGTTTCCCAGGTGGCACTAGTGGTAAAGAACCCACCCGCCAGTGCAGGAGACAAAAGAGATGCAGGTTCAATCCCTGGGTGGGGAAGATGCCCTAGAGAAGGGCATGGCAACCCACTCCAGTATTCTTGCCTGGAGAATCCCATGGACAGAGGAGCCTAGTGGGCTACAGTCCATAGATTCACAAAGAGTCAGACACGACTGAAGTGACTTCACACACGTTTTCTAATGAGATGGTATTTATGAATAAATTCATAAATAGAGAGCTACTGAAGGTTTTTGAGCAGCAGAATGACTTGAGTTGATCTGTCTTTTGGAAACATTGATCTGTGAACACTATCTGGAGGCAGGCAAAGCAGGAGGAAGAGAGTCCTGCTAGAATATTCCAGCTGCAATCCAGATGGAAGATGATGATCTAGATAAAGAAGCAGAAAGAAGGATGGAGATGGGAGGACAAGTACCAAGGAGAGTTACGAGATAGGAAAGAGTGATGGGATTTGGTGATCACTTGAACAGTGAATTGGAAGGAAAGGAGGAATGTCCTATCACACGTTCAGAAAAACTTCAAGATTTAAGTGAAGGACCTACTGCAGATGGAACAATGATCTGGTCTGATATCCAGCCTTTGTTCAGGACTTTTCTCTTGGTGAACAATCCAGAAACACAGGCAGTGATTCAGAGTCCATCATTCATGCCTTCTGGAGCCTGACTGGAGCATCTTCTGGGATGCTAAAGCAGCATCGCTGATCTAATGAAAGGAGATGGTCACAATATCCATTTCATTTAGCCAAGAAGATGGAAGCAAGGCCACAACAGTGCACTTACATATCAGATAAGTTAATGAATGGAAATTCTAAAGTTAATGCATATAGACCTACAATAGAATACAAAATTGGTTGGTGGCTATGGTGTATTTCCTGGATATATCAAGACAGACAGGAAACTAATTATGTGACATTTGAGTAGACAGAAGTTTGACATTCTCAAATTTCAAAGCTCTATTATAGCTGCCTTGACCAAAATATTCAGTTTAAAATGTCAGGGCTACATATTAAGTGGGCACTCAATTGAGTGAATAAATCAATGAATGGGTTTCTCTGAAATATTAAAACTAGCTTGAAGATTTCCTGGTGATTACATTACCATTCACATTTTCCACATGGGCTTGGAGATGGCATATTAATAACTGGGAGTGTTGATTAATGGATCAGTATTACCTTGAAGGGAAGTTTTAGTAGCATTCCAAGGTTTTGGGAGAGAGCTCAATCCTGTTTAACATTTTCACCTAGTTTGGAGGAAAGCACAACAAGCACTCATCAAAATGACTGGGAACATTCCTCTCTCCTTCCTGCCCTGTTCACTGGGATGATCAGAGTAGGTCTGATATTTAAGAGGAAAAAGAGAAAGAGAGATCACCTAGTTGCTTTATATTATTTGGGAAATGAAGTGGGGGAAGGGAAGGGAAGGAGAGGAAAGGAGAAGAAAAAAAGGGAGGAGGGAAAGGAAGAGCAGTGGGGAAACAGAAAGACCAGGGAAACAGGAAGCAGGAGGGAGGAAGGAAAGAGAGAAAACAGAAAATGAGAGGAGGGAGGGGGAGGAAGGGAAGAGGAAGGAAAATCAGGGAGAAGAAAGGAAGGGTAGGAAAAGGAAGCTGATAGAGAAAGAAGCAAGAGAAGAGCCATGAAACACAAACAGGATGGCAACTGTTGAAGGAATGGAACTAAGACAAGAGTCCTGGGCAGGGGAGGAGAATCCCTAATACCTGCCCATAATTATATGAAAGGAGTCACTCCAAAGAGAGAATAATTTTAGCATGTATTGCTGCGGAGGGCTCCGCCGTCAAATGGGTTGCCATTTCCTTCTCCAATGCATGAAAGTGAAAAGTGAAAGTGAAGTTGCTCAGTCATGTCCGACTCTTCACGACCTCATGGACTGCAGCCTACCAGGCTCCTCCGCCCATGGGATTTTCCAGGCAAGAGTACTGGAGTGGGTTGCCAGTGCCTTCTCCATGAGATGGGATGAATGGGAGGAATTTAAGAAGACGGTTGTTGGTTTGGTATATGGAGAGTTTTCAAACAATCAGAACTGCTGAAAACAGAACAAATTGAAATGTCAGGAGCTACCAGTGACTGAAAAACTCTGTTATCAGTCCAAGCCTCAGGGAAGGTGAATGAACTCCTTCCTGTCTGGTATGGAGACAGGTCCAGATGATCTTAAGAGTTTTATATAGTTATCCTAATGTAGACAAATACTTTGGTACTCATGTTTTTATAGTAAGTTGCCCTAGCTAGCACAGTGAAGAGTACAGAAAAGAAGAAAGGGAGAGAAAAGGGAAGAAACTCAGAGGATAAAGGGAGAGGAATTCATTCATTTATTCATCCATTCTTTTTTTTTTTAATTCAACAAATATTTATTGGTGGCCGAAGGGGAATACAATGATAAGTCAAGATAGATAATTCCTATTCTTATGGATTGTAGTCTATTAGTAAGATGACATTAATTAATATATCCTCTAATGAATGTATAAATACCGAGATAATGACTCTAATATATGTGTTTTTGAAGAAAATATAACATGAGAGTTTGACTGGGAGAGGGGAATGGGGTATGTCTTAGACTACCATAAACCATAACAAAATATCACAGACTAGCTGGTTTACACAACAGACATTTTATCCTCACATTCTGTAGGCTGGGAGTTCAAGATCAATTCAGTGTCTGGTGAAGACTCTCTTCCTGATTGCAGATGGCTGTATTCACATGAAGCAGAGAGAAAGACAGCTTGGTTTCTTCCTCTTCTCATAAGGACACTAATCCCATCATGGGCCCCACCCCTACGACTTGTCAAAACCTAATTACCACACAAAGGCCCAATCACCACAGTTTAAAGTTTCAACATAGGAACGGAGAGGCTTCATAGACATTTAATCTATAAAAGGGAGAGTCAAGAAAAGCTTCCCTGCAGAAGTAACTCCTGGGGTAAGATCTGAAGGAGAGGTCTAGGCACAGGAATTCATTCCAAGGAGAGGGTACAGCATAGGCATTGTTCCTGAAGCATGATGGAACAGGGTCCCTTGGCAGAACTGAGAGGCTAGTGTGCATGGAGTCACAGAAAAGAAGAGAGAGAGGCAGGATGAATTTCAAGAGGTAGGGCTGGACCAAGCAAGGATGCTGTATTTGATAAAGGACCATATTGATTTTTTTTTTCAACTCAACAAATTTATGTTGAGAATTTAATATATGTGAATGAAGCACCAGCTAGGCACTAAAACTACAGCAGGGATGGTAAGCAAGATAGATATGACACTCATAATGTAAAAATAGCATGTGCTGATACAGGGAAGTAGAGACACATAATATCCGGAGGATGGGGAACAGCAAAAGACTTCCTAAAGGAAGTAAGGTTTTAAGTAGGACCTGAAAGAGAAATAAAGTAGACTTCAGCAAAGTGAAAACTGAAACACATAACTGTTATTGCAGTTTTAAGGAGCAGGTATGTAGACCAGGGGGCTTCCCAGGTGGCTCAGTGGTAAAGAATCCGCCTGCCAATGCAGGAGATGCAGGTTCAATCCCTGAGTCAGGAAGATTTCCAGGAGAAGGGAACGGCTACCCACTCCAGAATTCTTGCCTGGAGAATTCCACGGACAGAGGAGCCTGGAAGCCTGTAGCCCATAGAGTGCAAAGAGTTGGACACAACTTACAGACTAAAAAGAACAAAAAGTGTAGGCCTGGAGGCAAGAAAGAATACATTGTGTTGGATGAAGATGACAGAAGTTCCGGAGTAGCTAACTTCCGACTTCTACATATGTCATTAACATGTATAGTAACTTACCTGCCATGTACAGGTGATCATCTAGGGAGTGAGAGTAAACATTTTTAAAAGGAAGAAGAAGAAATAGGCCCAGTACACAACGATAAACAGCTCCAGAATTTAGAGGATGGGAGAGAGAAAGAAGCAGGTGGAGCTGAGAAGGAGAAGCCAATGCAAATGGAAGAAAACAAGAGAGGCACTGCCGTGCAAAGCAGATTTAGAATGTATTTCAAGATGGAAAGTTGGGACATAAATATGCATTACTATTTACCAGAGCAAGGAAAATAAAAACTGAAATGAACACTGAATTCAGTGGGAAGGAGGCCACCAGCATTCTAGAAAGAGCAGATACAGAGGAGTAGTAGGAGTGGAAGCCAGATTGTGGTGGGTTGCGGGTAGCTGAAGAGTGTAACAACCCATAAGAAAATGCACACTCTCAAATCAAAGCATACACACACATCATTTTTCATCTTTTAAATTGGCCAACATGAAACCTCTTTTTATTTGTTAAATTTTGCCCAGTCCTGGTGAACATGCAGGGAAATAAGGACTCCTACATCCTACTCATAAAGATTGTACACCTTGTGTGATGGGTTGAATTATGGCTCCCCGGGCTTCCCTTGTGGCTCAGCTGGTAAAGAATCTGCTGGCAATGCAGGTTCGATCCTTCGGTTGGGAATATCCCCTGGAGAAGGGAACAGCTACCCACCCCAGTATTCTGGCCTGGAGAATTTCATGGACTCTATAGTCCATGGGGTCACAAAGAGTCAGACACAACTGAGCAACTTTCACTTTCCACTAACAAGTTGAGTCAAGTCTTAACCACCATTTCCTCAGAATGTGACCTTATTTGGAAAGAGGATCTTTGTAGATTTAACCAAATTAAGTTGGGCTTCAAAGTCATTGCAGATGGTGACTGCAGCCATGAAATTAGAAGACGCTTACTCCTTGGAAGAAAAGTTATGACCAACCTAGATAGTATATTCAAAAGCAGAGACATTACTTTGCCAACTAAGGTCCGTCTAGTCAAGGCTATGGTTTTTCCTGTGGTCATGTATGGATGTGAGAGTTGGACTGTGAAGAAGGCTGAGCGCTGAAGAATTGATGCTTTTGAAACTGTGGTGTTGGAGAAGACTCTTGAGAGTCCCTTGGACTGCAAGGAGATCCAACCAGTCCATTCTGAAGGAGATCAGCCCTGGGATTTCTTTGGAAGGAATGATGCTAAAGCNTGAACTCTGGGAGTTGGTGACGGACAGGGAGGCCTGGCGTGCTGCAATTCATGGGGTCTCAAAGAGTCGGACACGACTGAGCAACTGAACTATGAACTAATGAATACTGCTGACCATGACAATATGGCCCTTCATCTTTTAAATTTGGCTGACTTTTCTCATTTCACACTATCTATCCCTTACTAATCAGTTAATTTAGTTAATTTTCAAATAAATCCACTCAAACCTATCTTATTTTTCCTTTTATGCTCAGTGTTTGCCCCATTAGAACTATTTGAGGGGCTTCCCTGGTGGTCCACTGGTTAAGACTCCATGTTTCCAATACAGGAACTCAGGTTCAGTCCCTGGTTGGGAACCCAAGCTCCAACATGCAATGCAGTGCAGCCAAAAAAAGAGAGAGAGAGAGAGAAATAGTGAAATATTTGAAATGAATATTAAAGAAGGTAAGAAGTAAGACTGTAAAACATGGGAAAGTTGAGACTAGTCTTATTAGACAGCTTCCTTTTAAATACCCAATCGAATCTTACATTAAAATGTGCTTTCAACTGGTCTTATCTGAATATGTATTTCCCTAAATTCATACAGCATCCAACTAGTCCATTCTAAAGGAGATTATTCCTGGGTGTTCTTTGGAAGGAATGATGTTAAAGCTGAAACTCCAGTACTTTGGCCACCTCATGCGAAGGGTTGACTCATTGGAAAAGACTCTGGTGCTGGGAGGGATTGGGGGCAGGAGGAAAAGGGGATGACAGAGGATGAGATGACTGGATAGCATCGCCGACCTGATGGATGTGTTTGAACTCTGGGAGTTGGTGATAGACAGGGAGGCCTGGCGTGCTGCAATTCATGGGGTTTCAAAGAGTCAGACACGACTGAGCAGCTGAACTGAACTGAACTGAATGATAAGTGATGTTGAGCTTCTTTTCATGTACCTGTTCCATGTACCATCTGTATTTCCTCTTTTGAAAACTGTCTATTCAGTTCTGCCCATTTTTTAATCAGGTTGGATTTTTTTTTTTTTTGGCTGCACTGGGTCTTTGCTGCCACTCCTGAGCTTCCTCTAGTTGTAGTGGCTGGGGGCTGTTCTCCACTTGGTGTATGGGCTTCTTGTTGTGGTGGCTTCCCATGTTGCAGATCACAGTCTGGAGTGCACACAGACTTCAGTAGTTGCCCTGAGGCATGTGGACTCTTCCCAGACTAGGGATCAAATTCAAGTTTCCTGCACCGACAGGTGGATTCTTCAACCACTCAACCATCAGGGAAGTCCTGGTTGGTGGTTTTTTTGATACTGAGTTGTATGAGCTGTTGAATATGTTGATATTAATGTTAATATTATGTTGATAGGTCATAACATTTGCAAATATTTCCTCCCATCGAGTAGGTTGTCTTTTTGTTTGATCAGTGGTTTCCTTTGCTGTGCAAAAGATACCTAAGTTTATATTAGATTGCATTTATTTATTTTTTGCTTTTATTTACTTTGAAACAAATTCAAAATATTGTTGTGATTCATGTCAAAGAGTGTTCTGCCTATATTTTCCTCTGGGAGTTTTTCAGTATCTGGTCTTACATTTAGATCTTAAATCCATATTGAGTTTATCTTTGTACATGGTGTTAAAGAATGTTCAGACTTCCCTTATTTACATGTAGCTCTCTGGTTTTCCCAGCACCATTTATTGAAGAGATTGTCTTTTCTCTGTTGTATACTCCTGACAGAGAAGGCCTCCTAGGTCATAGGGTGACCGTGAGGGTCCTAGATCGACATGGCTTGTCGTGAGGGTCGTAGCTTGTCATGAGTGTCAGATTGACAAAGATTGTCATCAGTGTCAGGCTGATGTAGACTATCGAGTGTGCTGCTTTATTTCTGGACTTTCTGTCCTGTCCTGTTTTTGTGCTGCTACCATACTGTTTTGAGTCCTGTAGCTTATAGTGCAGTATAGACTAAAGTCAGGGAGTATAATTCCTCCTGCTTTGTTTTTCTTTCTCAAGATTGTTTTGGCTATTTGAGAGTTTTCTGTTTTAATACAAATGAAAATTTCTTTGTTCCACTTCTGTGAAAAATGCCAGTGGTAATTTGGTAGGGATTACATTCAATCTGTAGATTGCCTTGGATAGTATCATTTTAGCAATATTAATTCTTCTAATCCAATAACATAACATACCTTTCTATCTACTTTTATCTTCAATTTCTTTCATCTTTAATTCAAGAGTATTTAATTACAAAGCTGGATAACTGGAAGAGAATTTTCCATTAAAAATAGTTTCAGAGCTAGAAAGTAATATATTGGTTAACAGGTATGACTTTAGTACAGTGACATGATTGAATAGAAATAGCTTGAATCTTCTGGATGCATTAATCTACATTTGCTGTTGGTTCAGAAATTTCATCTTGATTTTTCTTTCCAAATCCATAAAATAAAGGTTTTCCTGGTCACCAGTTTATCATGCAAGAGACAAGTAAATCTCATGGCACTATGCAGAAATGTGTACACCTTAGGAACTTCACAGCAACTGGCTTCTTAACGGGGAGACAGTGAGGGTCTGATAGTTTCTGGAGTAGTCTTTTGCTTCCTTAGGTAGGTTTACTTCTAGGTATTTTATTCTTTCTGAATAAAAATAAATGGGATTCTTTCTTTAATTTCTTTCTGATAGTTTGCTTTTAGTGTATAGAAATGCACAGATTTCTGTGTATTAACTTTATATCCTGCAAGTTTACTGAATTAATGAATGAACTCTAGTAGTTTTCTGGTGGTTTCCTTAGGATTTTCTGTGTATAGTTACGTCATCTGCAAAATAGTGACAGTTTATTTCTTTTTTCCTAATTTGGTTCCTTGTATTTCTTTTTCTTGTCTGATTGCTGTGGCTAGAACCTCCAACAAGACTGTGTTGAATGAAAGTGTGAAGAGTGGGCATCCTTGTCTTGTTCCTGATCTTAGAGCCATACTCCCCCACCTTTTTGGTGCCAGGGTTGGTTTGATGGAAGATAATTTTTCCCAGACCAGGAGATTGAGGGAGATGGTTTCATGAGGATTCAGGTGGATTGCATTTACTTTGCATTTGTGGCTCAGAGGTTAAAGTGACTCCCTGGAATGCAGGAGACCCGGGTTCAATCCCTGGGTCGGGAAGATCTCTTGTAGAAGGAAATGGCAACCCACTCCAGTACTCTTGCCTGGAGAATCCCATGGAGGGAGGAGCCTGGTAGGCTACAGTCCATGGGGTCACAAAGAGTTGGACACAACTGAGTGACTTCACTTCACTTATGTCTATTATTATTACATTATGATGCAGAGTGAAATAGTTACACAGCTTGCCATAATGCAGAATCAGTGGGAGTCCTGAGCTTGGTTTCCTGCAACTAGATGGTGCCATCTGGAATAATGGGAGACAGTGATGCCCACCGTGTGTTGCTTGTGTNTATGTCTATTATTATTACATTATGATGCAGAGTGAAATAGTTACACAGCTTGCCATAATGCAGAATCAGTGGGAGTCCTGAGCTTGGTTTCCTGCAACTAGATGGTGCCATCTGGAATAATGGGAGACAGTGATGCCCACCGTGTGTTGCTTGTGTCCAGTCTACTCTGTAATCTCGTTTCAGTTGCTGTCACTGCAGAAAACCCCTTTTCACAGTGGTAGGATGTTGGAAATGGAAGCAGGCTTTTCAGTGCGTTTGTGGCCATCTCAGGATATTCCACCTTGATTTTAATCCAGAATGTATGGAGATTTGAAGTTGTCTCAAACATACTTTAAAGGCCAAGTCATTTGCTATCTCAAGCAATTGATCCTTTTATAGCAAGGACAAAGTCGTTTCACCTATCTTATTCACAGATGGGTTGTGGATCTGTTCCTTCTCAGTTCAGGGTCTTTTGTGGTTGAGAAGTAATTCTCAAACTTATTTGAAAGCTGAGATAGGTGATCATGCACCAGCTGGGAGAAAGAAGGCCCTGGCTCAGTCTCTTTCAAAATCTGTGCTAATGTTTGAAACATGTCAGAAATCCCCATGTTCACTTGTCATTCCCATCATTCCAGTTTGGTGTTGAATGCAACCACTTTTTGCCATTTCATACCGTTTCTGGGGTTCTCAAGGCAAGAATAGTGAAGTGGTTTGCCATTCCCTTCTCCATTGGACCATATTTTTCAGAATTCTCCACCCTGACCCGTCTGTCTTGGTTGTCTCTATGTGGCATGGCTCATTCGTTGAGTTAGACAAGGCTGTGATCCATGTGATCAGTTTGGTTAGTTTTCTGTGATTGTGGTTTTCATTCTTTCTGCCCTCTAATGGATAAGGATAAGAGTCTTATGGAAGTTTCCTGATGGGAGAGACTGATGTGGTATAAACTGGGTCTTGTTCTGGTGGGCAAGGCCATGCCCAGTAAATGTTTAATCCAATTTTCTGTTGATGGGTGGGGCTGTATTCCCTCCCTATCGTTTGGACTGAGGCAAACTATGGTGGGGTTAATGGTGACCTCCTGCAAAAGGACTTACGCCAGCACTGTAGTATTCAGTGCTCCTGACCCCATAGCAGGCCACTGTCAACCCATGCCTCTGCCACAGACTCCTGGACACTCACAGATAAGTCTGGCTCAGTCTCTTGTGGGGACACTGCTCCTTTCTCCTGGGTGCTGATGCACTCCAGGTTTTGTTTGTGCCCTCCAAGAGTCTGTTTCTCCAGTCCTGTGGAAGTTTTGTAATCAAATCCCACTGGTTTCCTAAGTCAGATTCCCTGGGGGTTTTCAGTCCCTTTGCTGGATCCCCAGGTTGGGAACTCTGTTGTGGGTCCTGGAACTTTCTTAACACTGCAAGGATTTCTTTGGTGTAATTGTTCTGCAGTTTTTGGGTCGTCTGCTTGGTGTCTCTGTGGTGGAGCTAATAGTGACCTCCTCCAAGAGGGCTTATGCCACATGCCATGTGTCTCAGGTCTGCTGCAGCCAAAGCCCCTGTCCCTGCGGCAGGCCACTGCTGACCTGTGCCTCGGCAGGAGACACTCAGACACTCAAAAGAAGGTCTGGCTCAGTCTCACTGGGGTCTCTGGGTCCTGGTGCACATAAGGTTTAGTTTGAGCCCTCCAAGAGTCTCTGGTGAGTTTAGGGTTTGATTCTAAATGCGATTTCACCCCTCCTACCACCTTGTTGGGGCTTCTGCTTTGCCCTTGGACCTGGAGTATCTTTTTTTGGTAGGATCCAATGTTCTCCTGTTAAAAGGCAGAAGAACCAGAGATCAAATTGCCAATATCCATTGAATCATAGGAAAAGCAAGAGAGTTCAGAAAAACATCTGCTTTATTGACTATATCAAAGCCTTTGACTGTGTGGATCACAACAAACTGGAAAAAGAGATGGGAATACCAAACCACCTTACCTGTCCCCTGAGAAATCTCTATGCAGGTCAAGAAGCAATAGTCAGAACCGGACATGAACAATAGACTAGTTCCAAATTGGGAAAGGAGTACGTCAAGACTGTATATTGTCACCCTGCTTATTTAACTTATATGCAGANTCTCATCTCCCAGGACAGGAAGCACAGGCAGGATGAGCACTGCGCCCAAAGCCTCACGGCTGCCGAGCGGCTGGAGCAGCAGTCAGACTAACGTTCTGGATGGAGATCGGAGCCTCGCGGCCATGCTTTTCATGAGTCCACACGAAGGGCTCAGCTTAGGGCTCCAGAGAACTGTGCCCAAATTTCTTCAAAGTCACCGCAGGACCAAGGGAAGTCCTTTAGCTTCTTGGCTAGCTGACTTCTCCAAGGGAGCGCAGGAAGGAGACCCCAGCTACCTGACCTCACGCGGCTGCTGGAAGAACAAAATGAATTCACATGGGTTCAAGAAACGCTGTGCAAGCTATAAACTGTGGGATAAAGGAAATATTGCCTTAAGGCAGGCTGGGAAATCCTTAAAACCAAAATAAGAAAATGCACCGAAAAAAAGTTTTTAATGCAAATGCCATCTAGCAATTTGGCAGATTGCCTGGGAAGGCTGCGAGACTCATTCAGGAGAGAGGGCCGCTGTCACCCTCGGATGAAAGAGGGGGAGATTAACTGAAGTTAAGAGAGAGCTGGCACACCCGTGTGCCAGGCATGTGCGTGCATGAACAGACACATGTACACACAGACACGCACACACACTCACAGGCTCTCGATAGAAGAGAACCACCATTATCAAGAGCAGGAGCAGCAGCAATCTGCAGTGTCTATGGGGAGCGGGCGCGGAAGCCGGGGCGTGGGGTGGGGAAGGCAGAATGCTGGCAGCGTGAGCGGGGACTGCGCTGAACAGGCAGCTCGGCTTCAGCAGCCCAGCTCAGGGTCACGTGTGACCTCCCATTTTCTAAAGATGCTCAGGTTTACAAATGAAACACGCCATGGGCCAGCCACCGATGTCCGGGGACCCAGCCCTGCGGCGGGAAGTCACATCTGGCAGGTTGAGATGTCTCACTCTGTGCGAGCCTCAGTCTGCCCTTTAGCCAGCCCCCCCACCGCCCGGGGCCCTGCCTCCCCCTCCCTGTCTC
>SJYV01025913.1:0-10676 GCA_006410875.1 Neotragus pygmaeus | reverse complement strand
AATATCATTGTTTATTATTGACATTTTATATATCATTAATCATTCAATTAACTATGAAGCTATTTCCTGAACTATTATGTTTGTCAACTTAATTTAGATGTTGGAAATAGACACTGTTATGTGAAGTGATAAATGACAAAGATTACTCTCTCAATTTGTCATCTTTAATATGTTTATTTTTTAGGAATCATATGTTATCTTTTACATTTTGAATCATACCTTGTAAAATAAGGGTGTTCATTATTAATATTGACAATATAGCATTAATAAGTAATGCTATCATGATATGCATATACTCTGTGGTCATTATTAAAGTAAAATAGAAACATCAATGAACTTAAGCTCAATCAGCTTAAGGACTCCCCTGTTTTACTGTATTATATTTCTTGTATCAATCTTTTTAAGAAAGTCAATCTTTCTTTTTAAGAAATCTTCCTGCTTTATTGGTTCTGCTAAATGAATTAGATTATTCTGACAGATTTGGGTGTTGCAACTTGGTNTAAGCTCAATCAGTTTAAGGACTCCCCTGTTTTACTGTATTATATTTCTTGTATCAATCTTTTTAAGAAAGTCAATCTTTCTTTTTAAGAAATCTTCCTGCTTTATTGGTTCTGCTAAATGAATTAGATTATTCTGACAGATTTGGGTGTTGCAACTTGGTATCTCTATCATTATCCAAATCTTTTCCTTAAAGATTTTTTTTTGTATATGTTGACGACATATACAAGTTCAATTTGAACTGCAATCTTTTCACTATTCTTTTACTATATGGAAAAGAAGGTGGATAAAACCTATAGCTGAATAATGTTTGTAGTTTGTAGGAATTATTAGGTAGTTGCAGAGATCGTGGATTTTCTACATATAAACTTAAAGAGGCATCTACATCAGGAAAAAAATCAGACTGAAACACTCATTTTTTAAATACTCATCCTAAACATTTGTGTTTTAACTAGCATGTAAGTTTTGCTCTGTTTCCTTCCTGGAGTATTTATTCCTGGTGAATTGTAATACGGGCACAGAATAACAAGAATATGTGTATGTGTATTTATTTTCATAGTATCAAAATATCAATATTAATACTAGTATTTGATTAAAAATTAACCAGTATATACTAATAAAAAGCAGTTGAAAACTATATATATAAACAATTCAAAGACTTGTATATATCATAAAGCAAATATAAAATATAAATATTTGTGATTTATAATCTATGNGAACAATTAGGCAACATAACTATGATAACAGGAGGGGAAAATAGCTTACTATATTAAACTTCTAATATAACGTATACATCTAGAGGGACTACCAGAATTCAGGAATAAAAACACCAAAACTGAGATTTTACACAAATCATCTTTATAACAGATGAGATCGGTGGTTTTCAAAATGTTTCATAAAATTTAAGGTTAAGGAGGTGTCAATGGGCACCCTGTGATGGGTGATAGAAGGACACTAGGTGTATATGGTTTTATATCCTTTCACTTCTATTTAACAATAGAAATTGATCTTTTTTTTCCTGTTTTTAATCAGGATTCCAAGGAAGGTTTTATAAAAACCTACAAACTTGTGAATTACAACATTCTAAACTATATAAAACTTTATCTCAGATATTATGCTCTCTTCCCCATGTTAGTACAGATACTTAAACATTGCAGGCACTGAAAAAACATATTAAAAGAGTGAGTGAATTAGCACATTAATAAAGTCAAGTATAGGGATTTCAGTCCCATTCTTGCTAATGCCAATCACTGAATTGACACCTTAGTTCTTAGGCTCTTTAGACAACATGTATCTTCTTTGAATTCATCTTCTTGAGTTGTTTTCTTTGCTAACATTTTAGTGACTTCATCTAATTTTCTTTTCTGTAGCATTTCAGATCTTAGTAAACTTGGGGACTATCGTCAATTTTACCATCATACACGTTAATTATAATTATTACTATTTCTACTAATATTAATGACAACAACTTATTAAATGTTTATTTTACATATATTAACTTGTTTGATATTCACCAGAAATTTATAGGAGAAGTGATATCTCCATTTTTGTGTAGAGAAACAAAAATCCGATAATATGCCCAAGACATTCATAATTAGTGAGAGAAGGAGCTAGGATTCAAATCCAGTTTGGTCTGATTCCAAATTGCATTCTCTAAACTACTATGGTGAACTAAGCACCCTTCCTCTACACTATACTGCTCTTTAAATTCCACTGCTTCATTTCTCTTTAAATACACTGGCATAATCAATACCTATATTCATTAAGCACTTTGTTTTAGAAGAAATCTACGTCTTCTGACTTATTTGTCTCTGTACTGATGCATCATGAGGTATAGTATATTGGCAAAAGAGAGAATCTCCCACTTTAATTGACTAAACTTAACAGTATGCTTCATTTCTGCCAGCTTGGTTGAGTACTACTTTAAATAAGGGAAGGTGAAAATGATTAAGGTTGATGTTTCAGTACACCAGCACATGCCATATCCAGTCATGGATGGTAGAACTTAGGTGTTAAAATATCAAAATAGTTCTTCCATAATTCCAAGTTCTGATAATCAGTTAAATTTTTCAAAAATAGGTGATACACTTTTTCAGGTGAACTATGCTTTCACACTGTTCTAGATTACCCCAAATGGCAATAGAAGTCATTTATTCACTAGTGAATGAAATTAACACCACTTTGTCTCCCTGTTTGCAGTAATACCAAGGTCAGTTCAGTTCAGTTCAGTTCAGTCGCTCAGCTGTGTCCGACTCTTTGAGACCCCATGGACTGCAGCACGGCAGACATCCCTGTCCATCATCAACTCCTAGGTCAGTACACTTTAAATGAATCATTCACAGTAGCTTCAGACAACTAAGATCTTACAAAAAGTAGTTTGTAAATGTAGGACATAAATTTACATTGTTTAAGAAGCTCCACACAAGTGGGAAGTGCAAAGAAATAGACGAAAACAATAGAATGGGAAAGACTAGAGATCTCTTCAGGAAAATTAGAGATACCAAGGGAATATTTCATGCAAAGATGGGCACAATAAAGGACAGAAACAGTATGGACCTAACAGAAGGAGACAATGTTAAGAAGAGGTGGCAAGAATACATAGAAGAACTCTACAAAAAAGATCTTCATGACTCAGATAACTATGATGGTGAGGTCACTCACCTAGAGCCAGACATACTGGAGTGCAAAGTCAAGTGGGCCTTAAGAAGCATCACTGTGAACAAAGCTAGTGGTGATGATGGAATTTCAGTTGATCTATTTCTAATCCTAAAAGATGATGCTGTGAAAGCACTTCATTTAGTATGTCAGCAAATTTGGAAAACAGCAATGGCCAACAAGACTGGAAAATGTAAATTTTCTTTCCAATCCCAAAGAAAGGCAATGCCAAAGAATGCTCATACTATGGGACAATTAAACTCATCTCACACACTAGCAAAGTATGCTCAAAATTTTCCAAGCTAAGTTTCAACAGGTATGTGAACTGAGAACTTCCAGATGTTCAAGCTGGATTTAGAAAAGGTAGAGGAACAAGAGATCAAATTGTCAACCTCTGTTGGATCATAGGAAAAAAAAACAAAATAATCCCGGAGAAACATCTGATTTGTTGACTACACTAAAGCCTTTGACTGTGTGGATCACAACATACTGCGGAACATTCTTAAAGAGATGGAATACCAAACTACCTTACCTGCTTCCTGGGAAATCTGTCTGCAGGTCAAGATGAAGTAAGCCAGAAAGAAAAACACCAATACAGTATACTAACACATATATATGGAGTTTAGAAAGATGGTAATGATAGCCCTGTATGTGAGACAACAAAAGAGACACAGATGTATAGAACAGATTTTGGACTCTGTGGGAGAGGGAGAGGGTGGGATGATTTGGGAGAATGGCTTTGAAACATGTATACTGTCATGTAAAAAATGAATTGCCAGTCTAGGTTTGATACAGGATACAGGATGCTTGGGGCTAGTGCACTGAGATGACTTAGAGAGGTGATATGGGGAGGGTGGTGGGAGGGGGGTTCAGGATTGGGAACTCATGTACATCCGTGGTGGATTCATGTCAATGTATGGCAAAACCAATATAGTATTGTAAAGTAAAAAATATAAATAAATAAATAATAAAGAGCACCAAAAAAAAAAAAAGAAGAAGAAGAAGCAACAGTTAGAACCAGACATAGAACAATGGACTGGTTCAAAATTGGGAAAGGAATATGCACATCAAGGCTGTATATGGTCGCCCTACTTATTTAATTTATATGGATGAAGCACAATCAGGAATCAAGATTGCTGGGGGAAATACCAATAAATACCTGAGTGGAGAAATACCACTCAGATATGCATATGACACCACCCTTATGGTAGAAAGCAAAGAGCTAAAGAGACTCTTGAAGAAAGTGAAAGAGGAGAGTTAAAAAGCTGGCTTAAAACTCAACATTCAAAAAGTGAAGATCATGGGATCTGATCCCATCACTTCATGGCAAATAGATGGGGAACCAGTGAAAGACTATTTTCTTGGGGTCCTAAATCACTGAAGATGATGACTACAGCCATGAAATTAAAACATGCTTTATCCTTGCAAGACAATATATGACTAAACTAGACAGTGGATTTAAAAGCAGAGATATTACTTTTCCAACAAAGGTCCATCTAATGAAAGCTATGGTTTTTCCAGTAGTCATGTATGGATGTGAGAGTTGGACCATAAAGAAACCTGAATGCTGAAGAAGTGATGCTTCTGAACTGTGTTATTGGAGAAAACTCTTGAGAGTTCCGTGGACTGCAAGGATATCTAACCAGTCAATCCTAAAAGAAATCAATCCTGAATATTCATTGGAAGGACTGATGCTGATGTTTTTGGCCACCTGATGCAAAGAACTGACTCATTGGCAAAGACCCTGATAATGGAAATATAGAAGACAGGAGAAGAGCGAGATGATAGAGTGTGAGATGATTGGACGGCATCACCGACTTAATGGACATGAATTTGAGCAATTGCTGGGAGTTGGTGATGAGCAAGAAAGCTAGTATGCTGCAGTTCACTGGGTCACAAAGAGTTGGACACAACTGAGCAACTGAACTAAACTGAGACAAGTGGGGCCTTGGATACACAGATAAAAGAATCACCAATAAAGAAAAGCACATTAAAATGATAGGTGACAAGAAAGCAAAACATTAAGTTGAACCATGAGACTTTGCCATGGACTGCAGCACACCAGGCTTCCCTGTCCTTCACTATCTCCCAGACTCAAGTCCATTGTGTCGATGATGCCATCCAACCATCTCATCCTCTGTCACCCCCTTCTCCTCTTGCTCTCAACCTTTCCCAACATCAGGGTCTTTTCAAATGAATCAGTTCTTCTCATCAGGTGGCCAAAGTTTTGGAGCTTCAGCATCAGTCCTTCCAATGAATATTCAGGATTGATTTCTTTTAAGATTGACTAGTTTCATCTCTTTGCAGTCCAAGGGACTTACAAGTCTTCTCCAACACCCAAATTCAAAAGCATCAATTCTTCGGCTCTCAGCTTTCTTTATAGTTCAACTATCACTGGAAAAACCATAGCTTTGACTATACAGACATTTGTTGGCAAAGGGAGGTCTCTGCTTTTTAATATGCTGTCTAGGTTTGTCATAGCTTTTCTTCAAAGGAGCAAACAGCTTTTAATTTTCTGGCTGCAGTCACCTTCTTTAGTGATTTTGAATCCCAAGAAAGTAAATAGTCTGTTACTATTTCCATTATATCCCCATCTACTTGCCATGAAGTGATGGAACCAGAAGCCATAATCTTAGTTTTTGGAATGTTGAGTTTTAAGCCAGCTTTTTCACTCTCCTTTTTCACTTTCATCGAGAGGGTGTTTAGTTTCTCTTTGCTTTCTACCATTAAGGTGTTATCTGCATATCTGAGGTTATTGATAGATGAGTCTCTTAAGTGACTGTGCAAATTCCACATGGTGGTCAGTTCACATGTAACCCCATGGAATGTTAAACAGAAAAGTATTTATTTTTATTTTTTAAAGTTTTGAGATGATACTGAAGCTCAGATGTGGGATGACTTGACTTACCTAACCAGCTATTTAGTGTGTGAGCTATGACTAAAATCCAGGTCTTCTAACCTTCAATTTGAACTTTTACAATCATACCACATGGCATGGCCACTCAAAGTAACTTAAAAAACAAACAAAAAAAAAAAACTGTCTATAAGACTCATAACTCCATGGTTATGACTAACAGAGAGGATATCTATGTTTCTTGCTTTTTTTTTTAATAGAGACAAATAAATGTATTAAAATTCTAGCATAAAATGCATAGAGGGCAGTTGCTTTTTCAAGTAATCAACTATAGGCTTCCAAAAAGATGAATGTTTTCTTCTCTTAGCTACTAGTACTAACCAGAAACTATTTATGAAAATTTTAATTGAAGCCTCATATGCTTAGACACATTGGCACATAATTAGCAGAGGCAAGGCATAGAGAGTGCCTTTGCCCCTTACTTCTGCATTCCCCACCCAGCCTTGCACATAAAGAGAAACTTCAGTAACCTTTACTTTAGGAAAAGAGATATAACTTTCATGATCTGATTTGCCCCTTTTAAGCACTCTGCTACAGCATTTCAATCAAAGGAAGATGCAAACTGGCAGATAGCAGGGACCACATCTATTTAATTTGTATTGTATAGTACTTAGCATGGCGCCATGTATATAGGGACACTTGATAAATATCACTTGAGGAGAAATGTATTCCAAATGCATTTGTTGGCAATAGGCTCAGTTTTCATCCTTTTACTGATTGAGGATCTAAATGTCACATCCTTCCCACTTTATACTTCTTAAGCAAAGACTTCACTCTTTTCCCTAGTACAAGAGAAAATTTTTAATGGGAATAAACCAGTTTTATAAGTGAGAGGGCTTCACAGAGGGGCAGAATGAGAATTAAACAATCCGTCTCAACTACAGATCACCTGAAACAAGATTTAGAGACCCTAACTGATATCCTTCAGGACAATAACATTTTCCTCTCACTTTTCTCAGCAGTGGGCAAGGAACTTTCTTAGTTTCAACAATGTATCAAACATGACTTATTAAATCGACTTGTACTATCAAAGGAGGGATTTACCAATTCTACTTCCACTCTTTCTTTGTCTTAGGTATTTATTTAGCTTGAATAGGGACTCTGAACTTCAGGCAAGTAAGGAATTGGCTATGTAAGTAAGTAAAAATCTTTTCATGATATTTTATTCTCAAATCTCAACAAATCAGTGTGGGTCACTGTGGAGAAAGCAAAACTTAATGGCATCAAACCAAGCGAAGTCTGGAATCAAAAGGAAAAACATCAAAGTGAAATATCCCATCTAATTTCATTATTCAGCCTAAAAAGAAAGTAACATAATAAGAAGTTATTTTGATTTAAAGCATACCTGCCTTAGATATATGGGCAAGGATACTTCTAAATATAAGCCTTTCATCTCACTTGTGTCTCTTTAAGCAGCTGTAAAGAAAAAAATCAGTGAAATAACTATCATCAATTTTAAACAGAGTCCCAATCCTAAGCCAGTGCTGGCAAGGCCCACACAGTAGTATCTGCTATTACATTAATGTGAGTGATGTAACTATGTAAGATAAATATTTGGTCCTTGTATTGTTTATTACAAATAAATTTAATGTTTTTTTTTGCAATCAGCAGCTGAAACAGAGATCATCTATCTAACATAGAATGCAAATCAATATTCCCATGTGATAATTAGGCATGCAGTAAGTACATCAAGCATTATAGATAATGTGAAGAAAAGTTTACAGGTAAAGAAGAGAAAAGGACAAGCTTGCCTGTGGGAAAATTTATCTTACTAAGTGGTCTGAGGAATGGAGAGGCAGTTTTCAGAGCACTTGTATCAAGTCATTCATTCCCCAGTGTTTATTAGGTATGAATGAACTAACCTCACTCATCATATGGCTAGAAATTAAACCACATAGATGATGCTACTCTTAAAAGCCTTTTTCCTTCTGGAAACAAATAGCTAACTTGCTTTTGCCAGCCAAGAGGGAAAATTAATCCAAAAAGGAATCATGGGCCAATTAACACACTGAAGGAAACAGTGAAATGTGGCAAAAATCCAAGCAGAAAGGTGTAGAAGTTAAATCTACTTTGGCTGAGTGCATAGCTTTAATTGGCAACTCGAGCCTAATACTGCCCATTAAGAATGTGCTGAAAGCATCTCAGTTACAGTGCAGTCACATCCCAGTGCAGTGTATAGCCAGACAACGTGCTCTTAAAGGCATGATTACAGTTTTGAGAATTCCCAGTCCACAACTCCAGGATGCTCCTTCTCTCTCTGGGTTCAAGTCCCTAGTGCCAGTGTGATAAAGCTGGAAAAGCTGCAGCTCCAAACAGCCTACTCAGGAGGCAGAGCTTGAAAGGCAGACACAGAGAAAAAAATTACCTACGGCTTCGTCCCAAAAGCAGACCACTTGCTAAAACAACAGAATGACTTCTGACATACTTGTCTTTGTTAGAGGCACCACTAACTTCTTCCTAGTTATTAACAATCAAAACCATTGCTTGCCTCTTCCTCTTTTTTGTCTTCCCTACTGAGGTTATTAAAAATTTTGCTGATTTTCTCTATTTTCCTGACACGTCTCTCTT
Source organism: Neotragus pygmaeus (assembly GCA_006410875.1). NCBI lineage: Eukaryota > Metazoa > Chordata > Mammalia > Artiodactyla > Bovidae > Neotragus > Neotragus pygmaeus. The sequence goes on along the minus strand of SJYV01025913.1, from coordinate 2,041 downwards.
TTTCCACTAACACTCTAATCCAGGGTCTTGCTATCTCATGCATGGATTATTAAATCTTTTAGTTAGGTTATCTGACTAATTTTTTCCTATCTTAATAGCCTTTTGCTTTTCATACTGTTCATGGTGTTCTCCCATGGAGTAGGTAGCCAGTTTCTTCTCCAATGGACCACATTTTGTCAGAACTCTTCACTACGACCTGCCCATCTTGGGTGGCCCTGCATGGCATGGCTCATAGCTTCATTAAGTTATGTATGTAAGCCCTTCCATTACAACAAGGCTGTGATCCATGAGGAGACTCTTGAGAGTCCCTTGGACTGCAAAGAGATCAAATCAGCCAACTTAAAGGAAATCAATCATGAATATTCACTGGAAGGACTGATACTGAAGTTGAAGCTCCAATACTTTGGCCACCTGATGCGAAGGACTGACTCCTGGGAAAAGAATCTGATACTGGGAAAGATTGAGAACAGGAGGAGAAGGGGGCAGCAGGGGATGAGATGGTTAGATAGCATCATCGACTCAGTGCATATGAATTTGAACAAACTCTGGGAGATTGTGGAGGACAGAGGAGCTTAGTGTGCTAGATAGTCAATGGGGTTGCAAAGAATCAGATGTGACTGAATCAGATGACAACCTCAACAAAGAATCAGATGACAAAGAATCAGATGACAACCTTAACAAACTGGCTCCATCAGACAGAGTTCCCTGCTATTCAACTTACTCTTCATCATGTTACTCTACTGCTGAAAAAAGTATCATTGATTTCAACTGAACAACACAAACCTTTCTGCTTGACCTTAAAGATACTTGCTAACATTCTCCTATACAAATTTATCTCACACTAGTGTATATGTGATGCATCTGGTCAGACTTACATTCACATTGTTAGAAGGGATATATATTCTTATTTTTCAGATTGATGTGCACCTAGAATTTCTATGTGCCTCAGTTTCCCTCAACTGTAAAATGGGAATGATAAATTTGTTATAAAGATTAAATGAGATAATTATTATAATGACTGGTGACTCAGTTGATAAAGAATCCACCTGCATTGTGGGAGACCTGGCTTCTATTATTGGGTTGGGAAGATCCCCTGGAGAAGGGATAGGCTACCTACCCTGGATCCTGGTTCCTGGCAGCTATCCACTCCAGTATTCTGGCCTGGAGAATTCCATGGGCAAAGGAGCCTGGCAGGCTACAGTCCATGAGGTGGCAAATAGCTGAGCCACTTTTACTTTCACTTTCAAACACTCATTTGGGCTTCCCTGGTGGCTCAGCTGGTAAAGAACCTGCCCTGTGTTGGGAAAATCCCCTGGAGAAGGGAACGGCTACCCACTCCAGTATTCTGGCCTGGAGAAGTCCATGGACTGTATAGTCCATGGGGTGGTAAAGAGTCTGACAGGATTGAGTGACTTTCACTGCATTCTCCTCACTTCACATACTAAGTGCTATTTAAGTGTCTCTTGAATGCATCAATAAAACAAATGAACATTTTCCTTTTTCCTCTGCTTATCAAATTCTATCAGTTAACTCAGGCCCTGCTTCCTATATAACCCACACTTTGTTAACCACCCCATTGCTCACCAAGTTCTGGCCCCTCTGAATCCTTACCTATATTGCATACTACAAAATATAATGCTTAGTTATATGTTGTTTCATTTTTCTCATTGTTGTTTCAATGGTATACATTTAATCATCCCAAATCAATTATAAGTTCTTTGAGTTCAGGAACTTCTTTATTTTATTTTATTTTATTTTTTAATTAATTAATTTGTTTATTTATTTTTTAACTTTATTCTACTTTACAATACTGTATTGGTTTTGCCATACATCGATGTGAATCCACCACAGGTGTACACGAGCTCCCAATCCTGAATCCCCCTCCCACCTCCCACCCCACAATGTCTCTCTGGATCATCGCCATGCACCAGCCCCAAGCATCCTGCGTCCTGCATCGAACATAGGCTGGCACCTCGTTTCTTACATGATAGTATACATGCTTCAATGCCATTCTCCCAAATCATCCCACCCTCTCCCTCTC
>SJYV01025911.1:0-15428 GCA_006410875.1 Neotragus pygmaeus | reverse complement strand
TGTCTGAAATAAGCCCTTTACCAGCATTATTTTGAAATTTTAATTCAGTGGTTTATTTTAAAGAATCTTTCCAATTCCCTCAAGACCAGGTAAAGGAAATAGACTTACAGGCTTTGTCAGCAACATTTGTTGTAACACTAGCCACAAATGTTATTTTAAAATGCAATTGGAAATACCTACTTTATGCTTGTTAATCATGCTGGAATATAATAGCCACAGAAATAGACTTTTCTTGTTTGCCATTTCCCGTCACTGCTGAGTTGAAAATCTTTAATAACATCTTTTCTAAAAATACTGTGGGTGAACTTTATATCCTGGAGGAATATTTTAAAAACTAGGACAAAGCCATCTCTTATGAAGAATTTTTCAGCTTTATTGAGATATAATTAACATATTGTATAAATTTAAAGTGAACAAGATTTGATAACTGTATTGCTAAATGATCGCCACAGTAGGATAATTAGCACATTCATCATGCTCATAATTATGTGTGTGTGTATTTATGTGTGTGTGTGTGTGTGTGTGTGTATTAAAGTGTATTAACTTGCTTAGTTGTGTTCACCTCTTTGTGACCCCATGGACTGTAGCCCACTGGAGTTCTACTCTGTCCATGGAATTCTCCAGGCAAGAATAATGGAGCGGGTAAACATTCCCTTCTGCAGGGGATCTTCCAGATCCAGCTATGGAACCCAGATCTCCTGCATTGCAACCAGATTTTTTATTCTCTGGGCCACTAGGGAAACCATGTATGTGTGTATGGTGAGAACATTTAAAATTTACTCTCTTAGCTGCTTTCAAGCATATAATACAATATTGTTACCTATACTCACCACCAAGCTGAGTATTAGATCCCTCAAACTTATTTATCTCACTGCTGGAAGTTTGTCTTTGAAGAATTTTTCCCACACCCCTTGAATCTGATAACTACAATACTACTAGGTTTCTATGATTTTCACTTTTTTCTTTTCTTTTTTTTCCAGATTCCACATATAAGCAAGATTAAAGATTACTTGTCTTTCTCCGGCTGGCATTTCACTTAGCATAATACCCTCAAGCAACATCATATTGCCACAAGTGCCAGAAATTCTTTCTTTCTCAAAGTAGAATTATATATAAAAAATAAACATATATATACACATTCTATTTGCAGATATTTATACTATCTAAATTAAAAACTTTTAGTCTTTTACATTTGAGAATAATAATAGCTATGAGATTATCACATATGACCTTTACCATGTTGAGATATGTTCTTTTCTTATTTTTTAGAGTTTGCCACTTATTTGGGAAAAATAATGAACTTCAACATGAATATCTATATACATTTGAAAAATAATTGCATAATAGTATCTAGTCATGCCCTTTCTCCAGTGTATGACAAATTATTTATGCATGTGTGTGCTTAGTTATTTTAGTCATGTCTGATTCTTTGCAACCCTATAGACTGTAGCCCACCAAGTTTCTCTGTCCATGGGATACTCCAAGCAAGAATACTGGACTGGGTTGCCATTTCTTCTTTCAAATTTATGCACCAGAGGATACCTGTACACTTTGGAATCTTCCTGAAGACCCTGAGGTTTGCAGTCACCAAGTTTAGTTCAGTTCAGCTCAGTTCAGACACTCAGTCGTGTCCAACTCTTCGCGACCCCATGAATCGCAGCATGCTAGACCTCACTGTCCATCACCAACTCCCGGAGTTCACTCAGACTCATGTCCATTGAGTCCATGATGCCATCGAGCCATCTCATCCTCTGCTGTCCCCTTCTCCTCCTGCCCCTAATCCCTCCCAGCCTCGTAGTCTTTTCCAATGAGTCAACTCTTCACATGATTTGGCCAAAATACTGGAGTTTCAGCTTCAGCATCATTCCTTCCAAAGAAATCCCAGGGCTGATCTCCTTCAGAATGGACTGGTTGGTTCTCCTTGCAATCCAAGGGACTCTCAAGAGTCTTCTCCAACACCACAGTTCAAAAGCATTGATTCTTTGGTGCTCAGCCTTCTTCACAGTCCAACTCTCACATCCATACATGACCACAGGAAAAAACCATAGTCTCGATTAGACGGACCTTAGTTGACAAAATTATGTTTCTGCTTTTGAATATGCTATCTAGGTTGGCCATAACTTTTCTTCCAAGGAGTAAGCGTCTTTTAATTTCATGGCTGCAGTCACCATCTGCAGTGATTTTGGAGTCCCCCAAAATAAAGTCTGACACTGTTTTCACCATTTCCCCATCTATTTCCCATGAAGTGATGGGACCGGATGCCATGATCTTTGTTTTTTGAATGTTGAGCTTTAAGCCAACTTTTTCACTTTCCTCTTTCATTTTCATCAAGAGGCTCCTTAATTCTTCGTCACTTTCTGCCATAAGGGTGGTGAGCACATTAAATCCAGTAGTAGTCAGTAAGTGTGAGACTGGCTATTTCTTCAATTTATAGGAACTTCTGATAATTTACTTCTGAAAAATTCATTCTACTCTACAACCAGGGACCAAGACTAGTAGGTGTACCTTCTTTATTTATTTGTATATGATGAATCACCTTTGCACTCCAGGCACAGTCCCACTTGATCACTGGTATATGATCCGTTCAATGTATGGCTGAATTTTAGTTAGAATTTTGCTGAGAAATTATGCGTCTACCTTCATTAGAGATATCAGCCTATAGTTCTAGTTTCTTGCAGCATCCTTATATGGCTTTGGTTTTAGTGTAATGGTGGCTTCATAAAATGAGTTTTGAAGTATTTCTTCCTCTTTAAATTTTTAGAAGAGTTTGAAATAATTTGCATTAATTATATTAAATATTTGGTAGAATTCACCAGTGAAAATATGTGGTCCTAGACTTACCTCTGTTGAGAGTTTTCTGACAACTACATCAGTATCCTTAGTTGTTATTAGTCTGTTCAGATTTTCTATTTTATGATTCATCATTAGTAGAATATCTGTTTATCAGTATTTATGGGTTTTTTTCCCAGATCATTAAATCTGTTTTCCAACTGCATAATTATAGTAGCTTCTTATGATACTTTTTAATTGTTGTAGTGTGTTAAGTTGATTCAGTCATGTCTGACTCTTTGCAACCCTATGGACTGTAGCCTGCCAGGCTCCTTTGTCCATGGGGACTCTCCAAGCAAGAATACTGGAGTGGGTTGCCATTTCCTTCTCCAGGAGATCTTCTTGATCCAGAGATCAAAACCACATCCCTTATGTCTCCTGCATTGGCAGGTGGGTTCTTTACCACTAGCGCTAGTAATTATGTGAGGTCAAATTAGACTGTCTCCTTATTCATTTATAAATTTTACTTTGCCTCTCTCTCACACACACACACACACTATATATATATAGTTTTCAAAAAACAGCTCTCAGTTTCATTGATTTTTTTTTTCCTATGACTATTCTAGTCTTTATTTCACTTATTCTTTTTTTTTTTTTCTTCTTCTTCTAACTTTGGACTCAGTTCATTCTTTCTTTCATAATTTCTTGAGGTGTAAAGTTAAGCTCTTTACTAGAGATTTTTCTTTTTTCCTAATGTAGGCATCTATTGCTCTCAACTTTCCTCTTACAATTGCTTTTGCTATATCTTGTATATTTTGGTACTTGTGTTTTTATTTTTGTTTGTCTCAAGAAACTTTCTGATTTCCTTTGAGGTCTCTTTCCTAACCCAGTGATTGTTCAAGTGTGTCATTTAGCTTCCAACTACTTGTGCATTTTTCACTTTTCTTCCTGCTACTGGTTTCTAATTTTATAGCACTGTAGTATTAATAGAAAAAATAAACTATATGATTTCTATCTTAAATTTGGGAAGACTTGTCTTATGGGTCAACATCTAATCTATCTTGATGTTCTCAACAATTATTGTATTGCTGCCTATTTCTCCCTAAATATCAATTACATTTTACTTTACATATTTAGCCACTCTGATGTTGTGAGCATATATAATTATATTAGTTATATCTTGTTGATGAATTAACACCTTTATTGATACATGGTTACCTTCTTTGTCTTGTGATCAATTTTGACAAAAGGTTTATTTTACCCGATGTAAGTAGAGCAACTCCTGTTCTCTTAAGGTTGCTGTTTGTATGGAATACATTTTCCCATCCCTTCACTTGCAATCTATTTGTGTTAAAACTAAAATGAGTCTCTTGTAGGCAGCATATTTATAGATTTTAAAAAAATTAATCCATTCAGCCATTTTCTGTATTTTTTGAAGAGTCAATATTAATTTAATTAAAATTTTATAATAATTGTTTTAAACACTGTAGAGTTATAGTTCAGTATTCCCTTAAAAATTATTGTAGGAAGGGGGACCTCCCTCCAGGGCTCCAATAGCAGGCTCTTGTCTAACACTCAGCAAAGAATTGTCCAAGGAGATACATGCTAACAAAACAAGAGACTTTATTGGAAGAAGGCACCCAGGCACAGAGCAGCAGGATAAGGGAATCCAGGAAAACTGCTCTGCCATGTGGTTAGTGGTCTTGAGGTTTATGGTGATGGCATCAGTTTCTGGGTTATCTTTAGATAGTCATTCTGATTCAGAGTCCTTCCTGGTGGTACACACGTCGCTCAGCTAAGATGAATGCTAGTGAGATGGATTCTGATAATTGGACGGACACACAGTGTCTCCTTTTGACCTTTCCAGAACTCTTTCAGTTGGTGGTTGGTTATTAGTTCCTTAAAACAGCTCAGGCAACTGGTTACCAGAGAGCCTGACCAGGGTAGGCAGTTTCAGTCAGTGTACTTCCCCTAACAAAATCATTAACTGTATTTGAAACATGGCATATATGTTTTCAAATCTGTAGACTGCGATACACTGCATTATATATACAGTGGACACCATTTTGTAACATAATAATTTCATAAAATAATAATCAAATTAAAATATCTAATTGTTCATTGTTTTCGCACACTCCATCAAAACGATACAAATTCATATGTGTTTCTCTTCAGGTTTATAATTATTTTTATTTTCTGGATGTTTTCCTATTTGTTTTTCTTCTTGTTAACTGATATCTCTTCATTCATTAAAGTGCATGTGAAGTTGTTTCAGTCATGTCTGATTCTTTGCAACCCTATGGCCTAGAGTCTACTAGCCTCTACTGTCCGTGGGATTCTCCAGGCAAGAATATTGGAATAGTTTACCATTTCCTCCTCCAGGAAATCTTTCCAACACAGGGAAGAAATCCACATCCCTTGTTTTCTGCATTGGCAGATGTGTTCTTTACCACTCAGATCAGTTCAGTTCAGTCTCTCAGTTGTGTCTGAATCTTTGCGACCCCATGAACTGCAGCATGCCAGGCCTCCCTGTCCATCACCAACTTGTGGAGTCCACACAAACCCATGTCCATTGTGTTGGTGATGCCATTCAACCATCTCATCCTCTGTTGTCCCCTTCTCTTGCCTTCAATCTTCCAAAGCATCAGGGTCTTTTCAAATGAGTTAGCTCTTCACATAAGGTGGCCAAAATATTGAAGTTTCAGCTTCAACATCAGTCTCTCCAATGAACACCCAGGACTGATCTCCTTTCGAATCGACTGATTGGATCTCCTTGCAGTCCAAGGGACTCTCAAGAGTCTTCTCCAACAACACAATTCAAAAGCGTCAATTCTTCAGTGCTCAACTTGCTTCACAGTCAAACTCTCACATCCATACATGACTATTGGAAAAACCATAACCTTGACTAGATGGATCTTTGTTGGCAAATGAATGTCTCTGCTTTTGAATATGCTGTCTAGGTTGGTCATAACTTTCCTTCCAAGGAGTAAGTGTCTTTTAATTTCATGGCTGTAGTAATCATCTACAGTGATTGTGGACCCGCAAAAAATACAGTCTGCCACTGTTTCCACTGCTTCTCCATCTATTTGCCATGAAGTGATGGGACCAGACGCCATGATCTTAGTTTTCCTGAATGTTGAGTTTAAGCCAACTCTTTCACTCCTCTTTCACTTTCATCAAGAGGCTTTTTAGTTCTTCTTCACTTTCTGCCATTAGGGTGGTTCATGTGCATATCTGAGGTTATTGATATTTCTACCGGTAATCTTGATTCCAGCTTGTGTTTCTTCCAGTCCAGCATTTCTCATGATGTACTCTGCATATAAGTTAATATACAGCCTCAAGGTACTCCTTTTCCTATTTGGAACCAGTCTGTTGTTCCATGTCCAGTTCTAACTGTTGTTTCCTGAACTTGCATACAGGTGTCTCAAGAGGCAGGTCAGGTGATCTGGTATTCACATCTCTTTCAGAATTTTCCACAGTTTGTTCTGATTCACACAGTCAAAGGCCTTGGCATAGTTCCAGCAAATTCTAAGGGCTCTTTCTTGACAAAAGCACCCCCCCGCCTGGAAAGCAAAACTCTTAAAACCATCTGTAATCTTTTTTTTTTTTCCAATGAATTTATCAACTGTTAACTGTTTAAGTTTACTGTATCCTTTGTACAATGTACTCTTTTCTTTTATTTTTTCTACAATGTTATTGCATGGTAAAAATAATAGCTTGTTCCTTTTTTAAAAAAGAGACCAAGAGTAAGGGGAAAAATGACTTTTATTTATTTATTTATTTTTCATTTTAGAAAAGCTACATAAATAATTTTTACAAATCTCATAGCATATTTGCAGTGGATATCATTCTATGTATTTATAGAGGAAGAAATTGATTTAGCATTAAACCTGAAGTCACAGAGGTTGTATCGCTAAGATAGTGTATTCAGAGTTTGAACCACATTCTAAGTTCAATGTTCTGTTCTTCCGATTTTACAATTGTATTGTGATACTGATGTTTTTTCTTGATTTAACAAGAAAAAAATTAAATGATCTTTAATTGGAGAAAAGGCATGCTGAGAGGGTAATAGGAAGGAAAGCCAGAGGTCTCCAAAAGGAGGAAACAGGATACAAGAGTCAGACATTTTTAATCTCTCTCTTAAGTGGCAGAAGAAAACAAACAAATGTTAGGTTTTTTTTTTTTTCTTTCTATTCTCAATACAGATTTAAAAAGAGATTTCTTTTAAAATTATGTGTTGCCATGAGGACACTTGGCTCCACCTCAACTTAACTTTTCCCAAACTTTGAACTAACCAATGTGTTTTTCTTGTGGAAATGTTTGTCCTAAGCTATGTTAATGAAATATGTGTTTACTCTAGACTCTATCTTCAAGTCTGTTCCCCTAATACTAAGAATGTACTTGACAAACCAGTATATTTTGCTCATGCAAATGTTCTCTTAAGCTATGTTAATGAGCCTGTATTTTTTGCAAACCTGCCTTTCTTCAAGATTCAGCTTAGTCATTTTATGGCCCAAGACAATTCACCTTGTGCCAATGTTATCTCAAAATCCATGTTGCAGGTGAGGGGCCTGGTGCCAGTCTCTCAGTCCTGGGACATATCCTTTCTTTAATTAGCAGACTACTAGAGGCTATATGTGACTTCCCTGGTGGCTCAGACAGTAAACGCGTCTGCCTATAATGCAGGAGACCTGTGTTCGATCCTTGGGTCAAGAAGATCCCCTGGAGAAGGAAATGGAAACCCACTCCAGTACTCTTGCCTGGAAAATCCCAGGGATGGAGGAATCTGGTAAGCTACACTCAATGGGGTCACAGAGTCGGACATGACTGAATGGCTTCATTACACTACTACAGCTCAGTTCAGTCACTCAGTTGTGTCCAACTCTTTATGACCCTATGAATTGCAGCACACCAGGCCTCTCTGTCCATCACCATCTCCCAGAGTTCACTCAAACTCATGTCCATCGAGTCAGTGATGCCATCCAGCCATCTCACCCTCTGTTGTCCCCTTCTCCTCCTGCCCCCAATCCCTCCCAGCATCAGAGTCTTTTCCAATGAGTCAACTCTTCACATGAGGTGGCCAAAGTACTGAATTTTCAGCATTAGCATCATCAGTCCTTCCAAAGAACACCCAGAACTGATCTCTTTTAGAATGGACTGGTTGGATCTCTTTGCAGTCCAAGGGACTCTCAAGAGTTTTCTCCAACACCACAGTTCAAAAGCATCAAATGTTTGGTGCTCAGCTTTCTTCACAGTCCAACTGTCACATCCATACATGACTACTAGAAAAACCATATCCTTGACTAGATGGACATTTTTTGGCAAATTAATTTCTCTGCTTTTGAATATGTTATTTGGCTTGGTCATAACTTTTCTTCCAAGGAGTAAGCATGTTTTTATTTCATGGTTGCAATCACTGTCTGCAGTACTATATGTTTGATTATATGCATACTGTACATCTTATCTACTTTTATGTGTCTTTGGCTCAGATAGTAAAAGCATCTGCTTACAACGTGGAAGACCTGGGTTCAATACCTGGATCAGCAAGATCCCCTGGAGAAGGAAATGGCAACCTACTTCAGTACTCTTGCCTAGAAAATCTCATGGATAGAGGAGGCTGGTAGGCTACAGTCCATGGTGTTACAGAGTCAGACACGACTGAGAGACTTCACTACACTACTATATATCACTACTAGAGGCTATGTAAAATCTAGCTAAAGATTAGCAGAGGGTCACTCTTTCTGCCCCCTTCTGATGTCTATGTCAGAAGCTTTCTTTATGTCTTTTATACTTTAATAAAACTTTATTACAGAAAAGCTCTGAGTGACCAAACCTCATCACTGGCCCCAGATTGAATTCCTCTCCTCTAGAGGCTAAGAATCCCAGCATCTTTCACTGCTCAGCAACAACTTTTCATCTTGAGGGCTCATCCGGGATCTGAACCTGTGACCTGTCAAGCTAGAGGCAAGAACAGTAACCTGTAGATCAACCAACTTTCTTCCCAGATGAAAGGGTCTAGTGGAAGGAGAGTGGAGACCATTAGGAGACCAAGGCAATAACCGAGGTGAGACATAGTGATTATGGCCATGATCACAGGAGGGGCCAAGGTCACAGAATACGAGGACCCTTGAGAAGTCAATTATGAATGCATTTTTATAAAAGAAGTGATACTTCCTTTGGATTTGTCAGTTTGGATTTACAGTGTCAGAAAAAGTAATGGAGTAAAAGCTGTGAGCCTTCTATGAATGAAGGAATCAGGCACAGGTCTGAGGAAAGCTGGTGTGGAGGGATCTTGGACTAAGATCAGTGTGACTGTTTTCATATGATGTGTTTGATACGTCACATAGCTGTCTGAATGGCAGTTCTAAGCAAGCTGATAGACCCAGGGCAGCATCTCAGGGAGAAGTGTGGGACTGAGTTATAAATTTGGCAGCCAGTAAATCTCTTCAATATGATTTTAGTATTGGGAAGAAAAAGAAAAATATCTGCATTAGTGGCTTCAGGGAGAGACCCACAGGGGATGAAGACCCATGATAGAGTTCCATCATGTCTCAAAATAAAATTCCATTGGATTAAATGTACATGGGAGGTAAGGCAGATTAAGAAACATTTCTCTTGATATCACACTTGATTATTGTCTTCTTATACCTTAAAATATTTAAAAAATATATTGTATATTATTTAATGTGCTTAATGTATTTAAGATATTACCTACTTTAATATATTTATTGAATATATGAAATATATTTATTTCAATAAATATATTTAATTAATTAATTAAACTAATAAGAAATTTAATTAATAAGTAATCACTTGCTTTTCAAAACTTCCAAACAACAGGACTTTTAAACCATGAATTACTTCAATATATAAGTGGATTGGAGTTTGGTTTTTACTATATTACTTCCTTTAGCACTAGCTTTCTAAGTCTGAGTATATTTTCCCTCTACTAATTATATGAGATCATAAATACAGAATTTCATTATTTCTTTAGAAAAAGTAATGCAACATGAAGTATATCCTGCTGTCAAATCTGGTGAGAAATAATGCATATGGTAAACTTAGAGGAATAGATAGAAAATGAGAAAACATGGCAGATAGTCTTGTGAACTACAGAATTTTTAATCTGCTAATGTATCTCATTGTATTGTAAAAATGGCAAACTGTAAAACCTGTGTGTTTCCTATTAGACTGCTGTCAACTGACCTGGATAAGTCTGTGAAAATGGAGGACTGACGATATGCATAACTGGAAAATGTGGGTCCTCAGAACGCAGAAATTTCTTTTATAATTATAACTTCATATTCCTTACAACAGTGAGGATCTGCCCTGCCATATGACATTGTCAAGTGGTTACCTTTCTTTCAGAGGGACTTCTAATAGCAGCTCCAATCATTCCTCGGAGTGTGCCTCAGTGGCCTCAGAGCTGTGTGACAGTGAGCTGCAAGAGCCAAGAAAGAACAAAAAGAGTTAAGCACCTTTCCTTGGGAAGGGCAAACGCCTCCAAGGAAGCACTTGATGGCGGTGGCATTCGTTTCTATGCAGAGCAGGCATGCTTGATTTCTGAAAAGGGCTTAGTGCTTGAAATTTTCTTTGAGCAGAATGTTTGAAAAAATTCAAGCTGGAATGGAAAATAAGGCAAAACCATTCCCCACATGTAGAAAAATCAGCAGACGCTTTCAAACATATGACTTATGAAATGACACAGCTGGGATTCTTTTTACGCAGTGTGTCAGGCTATTACTGAGAGAACTGAAGATGTGGTTTTGCTTCCTGCTATGTTGCTCTGAAAAGTAGTTGAAAATAATTAACTGGCTGCATTCAAATGTGGAGAGAAACATGAAAACTGGTACACACTATTCAATCAGGAATTTCTCTACTTTTATTAAAACTTCAGAGTTTATCATTAATTCTATTGCAGTTAAAATACTGCCATTTAGGTAAATCATTGAGGTTATTAGTGCCCTTATGTGTGGCACATGGACCCTGAAGACACAGTAAAATAGCATGGTGGACAGGATACACGATTTTGGGTTAAATAAGTTGGGTAGCAGAACTTGTTCTGTAAGTTTCTAAGTAAGAGAAATGAATTTCACTAATTTAAATGAGCATAATGAGAATACAGACCAAAGAACATAGATCTCTGAAATGAGTAACTGAGAGAACAATCTGCTTTCCGAGGGCTGGGTCTCTGCTGTGGCACAGAGGTTTCTCTGGCTGTGGCACACAGGCTGAGTAGTTGGAATTCATGTAGGCTGTCCAGTTGTGGCGCATAGGCTTAGTTGCCCAAGCAGGAAGATCGCAGCTTCTTGGCCAGCGACCAAACCCACATTCCCAGTTTTGCAAGGCAGGTTCTTTACCACTGCACCACCAGGGAAGTCCCTGAATATTGGTTTTAAAAATGTAATCTCTCTCACCCACTAGGGTGACTACTAAAATAAATATCAGTAAGAATTTGGAGAAACTGGCTTTTGAACTCTCTCAGTAGAAGTGTAAATTAGTGCAGTTTTTTTTTGGAAAAAAATATGAATGATCCTCAAAAGATTAAAAATATAATTAAAATATGATCTAGCAATCTCAATTCTGAGTATATTCCCCCAAATAATCAAGAGAGGTATCTTATCAAGATATTTTTACACACTCATTTCATGGTAGCATGGTAGAAGTAGCTAAAGGTGGGAGCAACCCAAATGTCCAGTGATGGATGAATGGGTGAGAACATGTGACAACTATGTATAATGGAAGATGATTTACCTTTTAAAAGGAAAGAGATTCTGCCACATGCTACTACATAGATGAACACTGTGGATATTATACTAAGTGAAATAAACCAGTGAGAAAGAGAAAAAATATTATATAATTTATATGAGGAGTAAATAGTGTGAAGTGAAAGTCACTCAGTCGTATCTGATGCTTTGCAACCCCATGGACTATACAGTACTTGAAATTCTCCAGGCCAGAATTCTGGAGTGAGTACCCGTTCGCTTCTCCGGGGGATCATCCCAACCTAGGGATTGAACTCAGGACTCCCACATTGCAGAGGAGTAAATACACAAAGACAAAAATAAACTGAAGAGCCAAAGTGGAATGACGGTTGCCAGAAGCTGGAAGGATGGGGATCATGGGGAGCTGTTGTTTAATGGGTACAGAGTTTCAGTTTGGGAAGGTGGACAGTTCCAAAGATGGGCAGTGATAGTGGTTACACAACAATGTGTGTGTACTTAATACCAATAAAGGGTATACTTAAAATGGTTTAAAATGAACTTGTGTTCATTTTACCACAATAAAATTGGAAAAAATTGTAATGTTTTGCTAACATAATAGTTATTATTGTGTGTCATTCCGAAGAAAATCATAAAGCTTATTGCTGAAAACCAGAACGAACACATTGCTGTCAGATAGAATTATGAAAGGTCACAGGCTTTGAGGCTTATGCCAACAATATTCAAAAAGTCATAGATAAGTGGATGGAGAATTAACTGATTACTGTAGTCCCCAACTACATTTGCTGGGTCAAGATCAAGATCAGCAACCAAATAAGCATGGTGGACACCTTATCTGTACAAAGGATACATTGAAAGTTTGCAGCTAAGAATAAGGAATTTCTAGTATTGGCATTGTCTGTTTTTAAAACAATTGCACATTCTCTACTAAGTAAGTTTAATTTTCTTTTAATCTGTTGCTCAGAATAGTGCCCTTTACAAGTGGTAAAAAATAAGTAGATGAACAATGAGATAGAGGGAAAAGTAAGCCTTCCTCTTTATATTAAAAAAAAAACTACTAAAGCTAAATAGATTTTTTTAAATATAGCTATTAAATTAACTTTTAAGCTTGTCATAGCCTGTGAAAAATATTTGAAAATAATCTCATTTATAAATAACATAATAATACAGCATATATTAAAAAAACAAATGTGATAGCTCTACATAAAAAAAAAACAAAATAATATCAACAAAGTTCAAACAAAAACACTATAAAATTATACAAAAAGACAGTAAATAACTAATAAATAGAGATGAATAAAAGGCTATTCCACATACTTGAATTGAAAATATAATTAAAACTTTACAATGTAAACATAAAAATGCACTATTTAATTGAATAGAAACAAACCCGGTGGGCTGCCCACATTCTACTGGGGAGGATTACACAGTTGAGTGGTCACTCAGAATCACTTTGGGGTGCTGCCACACCAGAAAAGACATTTACTGTGAAAGTAAATGAAACAAGCAGAATACAACTTGTGCATATAGAAAAATGTCATTCATAAAGATATATTTATCAAAAACAATTATCTAGGGCTGAGATAAATCTAACACCAAATTTTAAGAAGTGGTAATATATAATTTCTTATTTTAAAAATTCCTTAAAATAGAAAGGGGCATATTCTAGAAGTTGTGAGATAACTTTTAGTTAAAAGAAACAAACAAATATCTCTAATTGCTATTATTTTAATTTTTAAAAATTTATTTATTTTAATTGGAGGCTAATTACTTTACAATATTGTATTGGTTTTGCTACACATCAACATGTGTAAACAGGAAATTTGAATGGGTCATATGTTTATTTTTCCTCATATGTTTATCACAGACTCCAGGCTTTAATTTCAAGATTCTCTGTTATAAAATGAGACTTTAACTTGTCATGTATTACAGTTTCAGAGACAGCTTAACATTGGAAGAATTTATGTGTATGTCCAAGGTTTTCTAGCAACCTGATCATCTTTGTAAATTTGTTTCTATATCTAGAGAAATGGAAGTTTCAAGCCAAAAAAGAGTAAGTTCTCAGAATATATGAAAATTTAATCTTCTTTGCCAAATGTTTATTTTGTTATTCAAACGGTAAAGAAACTGTCTGCCATGCAGGAGACCAGGGTTTGATCCCTAGGTTGGGAATATCCCCTGGATAAGGGAATGGTTACCCACTCCAATATTCTTCCCTGGAGAATTCCGAGGAGCCAGCAGGCTACAGTCCATGGGGGTCAGAAAGAGTTGGACACCACTGAGCAAGTAACACGCACACACACACACACACACACACATATTATACCAGATACAAATGTAAAACAATTTAAAGGGAAAGAGTTAAATAAGTCTCAAACTCCAGTAATAAGATCATCCAAATACACGGCACAAATTAATCAAGAAACAAGCAGGCAACAGTTTTGTCATTGTATTTCAGGGAAATATTCCATGGGAATTTTCTATGAGTTCTGCCAAAAAACACATGGTGTGAGGCAGTGCAATCCTCGTTGATTTTGAATCAATGGCATCTTTTTATTAATTCCAGCCATTGTAGATAATATTTTTGAAAAACACAATGAAAATGAAAGTTAAAATATTGAAAACTCCTGTATTTAATTCTACAACAAATATAAACTTACTTTATCATAACTTCTAGATAATTTCTAGATTTACATATAATTTTCTAACTGCTCACTCTGAATATTTTTCTTCTTCAATCATGGACTAGGAACGAAGTTTGATGAATTGGATTCCTTGCTGTTTCACACAGTTAAGAATCTGCCAGCAATGCAGGTGACCTAAGCTAGGCAGATCCCCAGGAGAAGGGAAGGGCAGCCCACTCCAAGTATTCTTGCTTGGAGAATTCCATTGACTGAGAAGCCTGGCAGTCCAGGGCTCTGCCACAAAACCCCATGGGATTGCAAAGTGTCGGACATGACTGAGTGACTAATATATTCACTTTGAGAACCCTGTGCAGACCATATTGTGAAAAACAATGATGCTGGAAAATATCCTTGACATAATTGCTAAAGTTTATATAATAAAGGTTTTATAGAGTTATTTATCACAGTGTTACTTAAGGTAGGTCAATAGAATAATGCCAAACTAAATTTCAGTAGAATACATTTTATGAAACTAGCTGATTATCCAAGGAAATGGCTCTTTAATGATATACATTTAATCTAAGAATACATTTTAAGGTAGTTGAGAAATGTTTCACTACACATAACTTTAGAAAGTTGTCTAAGAATATTATTTTTCCAAACTTACTGTAATAAGAATTGAGGAGCAGGTAGCTAGTTTAAGGTTATGTTTTCTGTAAAGATCTAGCTTCAGGTAGATCAATATGGATTTTCAAACAATTAACATAGGAAGTTTTAACATTCTTTTGAAAATCAAATAATATTCACTGAGAAGCATATTCCTAAATAGGTAGCCACTTCTCCAATTAATGGAATAAGGACTTAAGAGGAAGAATATGCTTTTGTTTTAAGGATACAGTTGAAGATTTTCTCTAACAATTTGAAAATGATGATTGAAGAACTGAAATTCTTCATTATTGAATTTTCAATGTTGTACTGGGTAACTTTTGATTAAAGTTGCCCATTGCAATCAAACCCACATAAAAGAAAACTGAATTAAACCTATAGATGTTGTTAAGTAACTTCACTCAGTGGTGAACCCCAAGATGAATTAAATGATACATCTGCTCTCAGATAGCTTATAGATTTTATATGGTTTATGCACTTGTTGGAAAAATGCCAATTAAATAT
The DNA here is from genome assembly GCA_006410875.1 of Neotragus pygmaeus. NCBI lineage: Eukaryota > Metazoa > Chordata > Mammalia > Artiodactyla > Bovidae > Neotragus > Neotragus pygmaeus. The sequence goes on along the minus strand of SJYV01025911.1, from coordinate 142 downwards.
TGGATGACATCTGCCAAACTAAGTACTATGGTTTAAATATACTTGACATTGTGCCACTTTCCATTCTTTTTGCAATTGATAAGCGTGCAGATCTAATTGCCTGTTCAGCCCAGTTCTACAATATGAAAAAAAAAAAAAAAAA
>SJYV01025910.1:0-11320 GCA_006410875.1 Neotragus pygmaeus | reverse complement strand
TTTTAAAGTCTACTTTTACTCTGCAGAGTTCTGGGCCCCAACTATCAAGCACAGGAGAGAAGTTTTTACCTGGTACTTCTGTAAGTTCCTCAAATAGAAATGCAAAATGATCCTTTTTCCTGATTCAACTTTCTTCTGGTTGCTTTTTAAATGACTACCAATGTTTTCTGAGTCACTCAGGGTAAAGTCAAGTGCAATTCCCCTTCTTTGTATTCCATTTACTTACATCAGTTTTCACATTTAAAAATTTTCTTCAGCTTCTCATCCAGTAACACCACTTACTCTTCATGTCTCTCTCTCTTTAGTTACTAAGTCGTATCCAACTCTTGCAACCTCAAGGACTGAGCTTGCCAGGCTCCTCCATCCACGGGATTCTCCAGGCAACAATACTGGAGTGAGCTGCCATTTATGACAAAATACTGCTCTGGGGCAGAGGCAGACTTCCAGGCATGAAGGGCCTGGGGAGTCACATGAAATCACATTCCATTTATCCCATAAGCATCAAGGAGCCAGTAAAGGGTTTGGACAGGGCACAGTCCATTATATGTTATGCTGAGAATACTCCAGAGGTAGTATTGACAGATTTAAGTTTGAGCATATGTATTATTTTCCAATTTTTCCTGCCGTTTCTGTCATTCTCATCATCAGGACTAACCATTGGTATAAACTTTGCTACTGGCATTTCATTAGTTCATGAAGATTCTGCTCTAAGTCTGTCCTCTTTATGAAAACTTCCTTAACAATCCTACATGGAAAAAAAACCTCTTCCTCAGATGACTAATATTTTGAGATTTTGTTTTCTACCCTCATGGTGGTTATGATTACTATTTTGTCTTATCTACTGATTTATGTGGTTAATCTTCCAAACTAGGTTATCATTTCATTAGACACAGGATTATTTCATATTCTCTCAAACCTAATTCAGTATTATGTTCATATGAGAGAGTCAAAGGATATTGGTACACTGGAATAATATTTATAAACAATAGCAAATTAAAGATAGTTCAAACAAGAGCCATATATAAATATAATTATGTGAAAGCTAAAATTAAAATTGTTACACTATTTAGACTTGTTCTAGATCAACTAACACTTCTACATGAGGTTCTCAAGAGAAAAATAACTATGGGGAGAGGTATTCACAGAATGTTTTTATTCCAAGTTGGCTCTCCATCTTAAAATCTGAAAGCAATTCCCTAGTGAAACAGGTTAACTTGTTAGCCTTCTTGAAATAAAAACAGACAAACAGGGAGGGAACGCAAACGAGACAGCATTCCTGCCCCAAGTCGGGAGTAAACCTCCGGGAGCCATTCTATTTTGGAGGTAATATGGGGGTCAAAGAGTGTAGGGGATGCTGGGGAGGAGAGAAGAGGGAGGAAAGAAAGATATACAACAGAACAGCTCGGCTACTCAAGGGAAAAACAACTCCCTCTGTCCTTTTTTTCCTCGTTATTCTTTTAGTAATTGCATTTAAAAAAAAAAAGAGGGAAGAGATCGCCCTCACATACACTGAATTGTTTACCCCTTTATTTGCAAAGTTCAACCGATTACCATAGGGGCCAATAAACTTTTCAGAGTTTGGTTCACAGCAGTGATTGCCTTTCTTGGGGTTGTGAGCTAGGGATAGGACAGGAAGGGCTGCTGCTCTCAACCTGCCTCAGTGAACTCAGATTCTCCGCTTCCCCTTTCCTTTGTGGCGGGGCGGGGCGGGCTTCAGTTCTCTCATCCTCGAAATTCTGGGTTTTCTGGGTGAGACTCTTGATGGGTAATTTAGGAAGGCATTGGTCACTTGTCTAAATCTGTGTCCTTGTGGGCTTCACAGTGACCGAGTGAGAGTTCAAGTCACAAAGTTCTCAGGTGAGTGTGAGGCTGAGCAGAGTGACTGCAGGGAGAGTAGTGTTTAAGATTTGAGGAAGTAAAGATAGAAAGTAGTCTGGGCTTTGCATTGTTGCTAGCTTGTCATTCTAGTCTTCTTGGTGATGAGACAATCTGAATTTTTCTGGAAAAATGTGATCCATATTCGACAGTGGTATCTCAAAGTTATGGATCAATTATGTCAACTCCAAGCTATGCTTTAATCTGGCTTCACAGAGCTTAGGAATACAGATTAGTTACCTCGGACTCTACTGAAATATTTTATTTATTTATGTTTTCAATTCTGACCCTCTTCCTAAATTTCTCAAACAGCAATTATACCAGCAAGTCTTTTACCAAAAAGGAATTTTATAAAGTTAACTGAAGTCTTACTGGGTAATCTTTCTCCTGTTGCTTTTTTCCTCTCTATTAGGAATTTACAGCATTTGTGGAGAAATATCAGCACTATAAGAAAGTCGAAGTATTTCCACACACTCTAATGTTGAACTAACCTGGCCCCTATTAGCCTTAGGTTTGCTCAGAAGTCAAGCATCTGAGATACAGAAGACATAAGACAAGACAAGAAATCTATTTCCAAAGACAAAAATATAAGCCTGCTTTTCTTCTTTCAAGAAGCAGCTACTCGAGAATCCTTAAATTCTCTCCAATATCGTTGACCTTTAAAACTTCATTTCTTGGAAAAGAAAATGAAAGATGTCTGCTTTGCAAATTAAAGAAGACCATTTGGGGATGTGTGGGAGGCGAGTGACACACCAGGGCTTCACTTACAGGCCTCAATGCAGTGGGTTCCAAGCTCCACGAGGAAGGGCGTCCTTCCCCTCATTCTGCATTCAGACACTTCCTTTTTAAGGATGAGAAAATCACTTTTGCTTTACCATTGGCTAACAGTAGAATTTGTTGTAACACATTACCTGCTCCAGGCAAGGTGGGAAGAAGAGAGCGCCTGTGACAGGCTCTCCTGTGACATCCCATTCAAAGCAGAGGCCCACAGAACACTGAGTAAACTGGATGTGTTGAGGGAACCATCTGTGATGGGAAGTGGAAAGTACCAGGACCAAGTACGGCTCATGGGGCTTCCTGAGAAATCTCATAGTCACAGCACTTACAAGAAGTGTTTCTGATGTATAAAGAATGCATACAGCTCAGTAGAAAAAACACAAATCAATTTAAAAAATGAGAATATCTGAACAGACATTTTTTCCAAAGAAGGCATACAGATGGCTGAGAGGTACATGACAAGATGCTCAATGTCACGAATCAAGGAAATACAATTTTAAAACCATAACACAATAATCTGACATGTGTCAGGTTAACTTTTCAGTTCAGTTCAGTTCAGTCGCTCAGTCGTGTCCGACTCTTTGCAACCCCATGAATCACAGTGCGCCAGGCCTCCCTGTTCATCACCATCTCTCAGAGTTCACTCAGACTCATGTCCATCGAGTCCGTGATGCCATCCAGCCATCTCATCTNATATATATATATATATATATCTCACTAGTTTGTTTCCTCCTGCCACTTAAGAGAGAGATAAAACAATGTCTGACACTTGCAGCCTATTTCCTCCACTTGGAAACCCCTGGCCTTCCTGCCTGTTACCCACCCTCTCAGGAGAAAGGGAAAGATATACACAATTGATTTCAGAGTTCCAGAGAATATCAAGGAGAGATAAGAAAGTCTTCTTGATTGAACAATGCCAAGACAGAGAGGAAAAAACAGAATGGGAGAGACCAGAGATCTCTTCAAAAAACTGGAGATACGAAGGAACTGTTTCATGCAAAGATGGGCACAATAAAGGGCAAAAATGATAAGGACCTAATGGAAGCAGAACAGATTAAGAAAAGGTGGCAAGAATACACAGAAGAACTATACAAAAAAAGTCTTAATGATCCAGATTACCACAAAGGTGTGGTCACTCACCTAGAGCCAGACATCCCGGAGTACAAAGTCAACTGGGCCTTTGGAAGCAGCACTATGAACAAACCTAGTGAAGGTGATGAACTTCCAGCTGAGTATTTCAAATCCTAAAAGATGATGTTCTGAAAGTGCTGCACTCTACACCAGCCGGCTTGGAGAACTCAGCAGTGGCCACAGGACTAGAAAAGGTCAGTGTTCATTTCAATCCCAGAGAAAGGCGACACCACAGAATGTTCAAACTACTGCACAGTTGTGCTCACTTCACATGCTAGCAAGGCAATGCTCAAAATGCTCCAAGCCAGGCTTCAGCAGTACGTGAACCAAGAACTTACAGATGTATAAATTGGGTTTAGAAAAGGCAGAGGAACCAGAGATCAAATTGTCAGCATTTGTTGGATCATAGAGGAAAAAGCTAGGAATTTCAGAAAAACATCTATTTCTGCTTCACTGACACTGCAAAAGCCTTTGACTGCGTGGATCACAACAAACTGTGGAAAATTCTTAAAGAGATGGGAAAACCAGACCACCTTACCTGTCTTTGTGAGAAACATGTATACAAGTCAAAAAGCAACACTTAGAACCTTACATGGAAAAAATGAATGGTTCAAAACTGGGAAAAAGAGTATGACAAGGCTGTGTATTGTCATACTTATTAGCTGCTTATTTAACTGCTATGCAGAGCACATCATGTGAAATACTGGGAAATGAATCCCAAGCTGGAATCAAGATTGCCGGGAGAAATAGCAACAACCTCAGATATGTAGATGGTACCACTCTAATGGCAGAAGATGAAGAGGAACTGAAGAAGAGCCTCTTGATGAAGGTGAAAGAGGACAGTGAAAAAGCTGGCTTGAAATTTAACATTCAAAAAACTAAGATCGTGGCATCTGGTCCCATCACTTCATGGGAAACAGAAGGGGGAAAAGAGGCAGCAGTGAGAGACTTTATTCTCTTGGCTCCAGAATCACTGCAGATGGTGACTTCAGCCATGAGACTAAAAGACCCTTGCTCCTTGGAAGGAAAGCTATGATAAACCTAGACAGTGTATTAAAACCCAAAGAAATCATTTTGCTAACAAGGGTCCATATAGTCAAAGCTATGGTTTCTCCATAGTCATGTATGATTGTGAGAGTTGGGCCATAAAGAAGGCTGAGCATCAAAGAATCGATGCTTGTGAACAGTGCTGCTAGAGAAGACTCTTGAGAGTCCCTTGGACAGCAAGGAGATCAAACCAGTCCATCCTAAAGGAAATCAACCCTGAATGTTCATTGGACAGACAGATGCTAAAGCTGAAGCTCCAATACTTTGGCCACCTGATGGGAAAGACTGAAGGCAGGAGGAGAAGGGGACGACAGAAGACGAGATGGTTGGATGGCATCACAACTTGATGGACAGGAGTCTGAGTGAGCTCCGGGAGAGGGTGGAGGACGGGGAAGCCTTGTGCACTGCCATCCATGAGCTTGCTGAGTCAGACATGACCTAGTGACTGAACAACATGATACTAACCCTGGCACTCTGCCCACTGGGTGCTAATTCCTCTGTACCCACACACAGACAGGCAGGGAGGTACCTCTTGCACAGAAAAGAAAACAAGGAAAGGAGAACACAGTCAAAGGAGCCCGAGCAAAGGCCAGCTGCTAGCTCCCTGCAGCAGAGATCAGCACTGACCAGTATTTCACATGATGTGCTCTGCATAGCAGTTAAATAAGCAGCTAATAAGTATGACAATACACAGCCTTGTCATACTCTTTTTCCCAGTTTTGAACCATTCATTTTTTCCATGTAAGGTTCTAAGTGTTGCTTTTTGACTTGTATACATGTTTCTCACAAAGACAGGTAAGGTGGTCTGGTTTTCCCATCTCTTTAAGAATTTTCCACAGTTTGTTGTGATCCACGCAGTCAAAGGCTTTTGCAGCTCACCACCGCATGCCCCCTGCACAGTGAACCAGCAAGCATCAAGTGGGAAGAGCACGGTGGCGTGATTAGGTCACCAGTCCAACAAAATGTCAGAAAGCCTGATGCGTCCTAATCAGGAAGTCATCTATCACAGCCAGTACTGTGGAAAGTTAATGGCAATACAGTAAATCCACTAATGCTTTCTACTACATATTAAGACATCAATTCGAAGCTGGGGAACACTCAGAAAGGCGAAGGAAGGCTTCACAAAAACTGTCACCACAAAAGCCAAGAGATTTGAACTAGGTCAAGAGAAAGAGACTAAGATTGCGTCTTTGTATATCAAGCAATTTGGAGAGCTGATTTTCCAGTATCAACCCAGGAACTGATAACCAAGGCATGTCCACAAGGTCGCGCAGCCGCCCAGGACAAGCGTACCCCAGCTTCCGGCTGTCCGTGTCCAGCAGCGCCAGCAGCGCCCAGGCGAGCGCCGGGCCGTCGTCCGCGTCTCGGCCCGCACTGTGGTGCTGGATGTTCTGCAGCAGGAGCCGGTCCAGGCACTCCAGGGCCTTGTCCTGCACGCTGCTCTCGTCGTCCATCACGGCTGGGACCACGCCCCCCAGCCAGGCCTTCTGTATCTGCACACACTGCGGCTGGGCCTGAGAAGTCCAAGTCAGGAAGTCAGGAAGGTGCGAGCACAGAGCACACAGAGTTGTGAGCCGTGTTTCAGGACATGTTATTAGGTAGTTCCAACACAATTACAGACAAAACCTAACAGTGGAAAAACGTCAATGTTCCAAATATAAGTGAAAACTAAGTTCAAGTTCCAGTTACTATAAAGCAGAGCATATTGAAATTTTAGACTTAAAGTGATTATCTCATCACTGGTAGTAAACCAGCACTTTTTTGGAATAACTCAAGATTGAGAGAAAAAGTATCTATCTCAAGGAGGAATCAGAAAAGATGCTAATGAAGAAAGTCAAACCAGGCATTGTTTAAAGTCTTCTACTAAGAAAATAAAAAAACTTTAAAAATTCTTCAGAAACTAACTAGCTGGCAGAAGTAAACTATACATAGTATATATACAGTTTTAGTGGATCTGCTCCTTTGGCAACATCACCTATACAGGTTTCAATGGACAAAAAATAATGTAGGCCTCTGGCCTAACCAAACTGATTTCAAACTTCACATTTCTGTGTGAGATGTGTGCTGACTATCAGTGTTTTCCAGCACTAGTCCACATGATACATCCATATTTAACAGGAAATGCAATCCAGCACAAGCGGTGGAGAGATTCCTCTCTGTACACTGCTGGGCCCACGGTGGCTCGGGAGGGTTGCTAACGGGCACGCCATCATTAGGCTGGGTTATCCTGATGGAGCAGGGCACCTTAGACACACCGCAGCCAGCCTCACCAGGAGCAGCTCGGTGAGAGACTGCAGGGCCTGCTTGCGGACGGACACGGCGACGTCCCGGCAGCGGTCCTGCAGGATGCTGAGCTCGCCCTGCAGGCCTGCGATGTCACAGTGCTTCAGGAGGTTCACCAGGACCTAGAAGGCATGCGGGTCACACCGGGAGCGACCCGGGAGCCAGTCAGCACAGACTGCATACGCAACAGTCCTTCAGGCTCCTGACTCTCAGTTTTGAGATCACAGATCCATCCCTCCTTCAAGTAACATCCCACCCCTTAGAATGTGAGGAAACTTAGGACCTCTCTGGAGAAAATCTGACATATATTTTACATCAACATGTACTCAGAAACCATTTCAAGGGTTTCATGAACCCTATCAAAATCCACCTGTGGTCGCCAGGTTAAGAATCCCTACTCTAAAAAAACAAATTAAGGATCTAAAATTGTGGTTCCTAGGAAGCCAGCAATCCAGCAGGCCACTTACAACAGAGGATCCTTCAGTTCATCTGTGTAACTCACATTTAACAGGGACAAGGTAAACCGACATGAGGTGAAACATGAGTACTGAATATGACAGAACAGTTTTTAAGACAGTCTCTTGCACCTTCAAGCTGTTAGTGCTTAAAAAGAGAGCATGGAAAGAATGTCCAGAGAAACACACCTGGACCGCAGACTTCCTGACGCTGGTCTTCTCATCGCCGACCCTATTCCTCAATGACACCAGGAAACCCATTTCTGCTGAGGAAACGCCAAGAAGTCATTGCAGGCTGAGGACACGAGAGCCCCAGCCTCTCAGCGCGCTCCTGAGGGCACGCGCCAATCCTCTCAGCACACACTCCTGAAAGCATGCACCAACCCAAAACTGGCCAGTCAGCTGGTTTTAAATCGTAAGAAACCACAGCATGAAATCATGTAGAAAAAGAAGAAAATTCAAATAATTACCTATTCACAATAATGCAGAAGTAGTAGTAGGCAGAGTAGTAACATTTCAAAAGGGCATAAATTCTGGAAAATTAAGCTTTAAACTGGGCTCCTAAGACTAAAATTCTGAATGACTTTATTTAGATTTTTCATTCTGTTTACTACTAATGGGAAGATGTAAACCACTGGGTGTTTTAAAGACCAAGTAAGACAATACGTAACAGGAGCTTTAAAACTCTCCCATCAAGAGTCTCTTTTACATTATTAGATGCCACTGAAGACTCGTAAGAGGTTTCTTTTTTCTTTTTTCCAAATAAATGTGGATTATAGCTTTTAACATGAATTAGAAACTTAAAATGAGAATTATAAAAAGATTCAATAATTCATCTTAAGATAACAAATAAACGGACTTTATAACTGGAAAATAAAAAAGTAGTGAAGAGAATGGCACTGATTTGCATTTTGCAGACTCTTTGATGTCAGACTTAGAAGACAGCTGGGTTGTCACCTCTGCTCCTACCTGCTTTTGCTGTCTGGGACCTCTGCTGCAAACTCCAAACTACAGTTTTGTGTAGTGTACAAACTACAAACTCCAAAGTACACTTTTGAGAAAACCAGACAGTAGAAGGTAACTGATGTCTTAATATTACTATGAAAACTGTACTAACTTTAAGGAACCACTGAGGAGGCTGAGGGAACCCAAACCACACTTGAGAAATGCTGAAGCACAAGAACAGAGGAAAATAAAACAATGATTAAATCAATTAAAATGAAATAAAATCAATTAAATCAAAGTAGGTTATTTAAGATCAACAAAATTAACATTTTCCTAGATGGAAAATAACAGATGAGTCTAATTGCTAAAATCAGGAATGAAGGAGGGACAAGGTTATGAACATTAGGAACAGTTTTATGCTAACACATTTAAGTAACCTGGATTAAATATCTAAATATCATTAAAGATATACATTAGGAAAACTAACTCAAGAAGAAATAAAGACTGAATACACCGTAACAAGTCAAGGGATTGAACTAGTAAGCAAAACACTTCCCACACATGCACAAAGGGTCAGAACCAGATGGCTCTACTGGAGTCAGTCAACTGTTAACAAAAACACCAATTAACAGAAATTAATAACAATGCTTCCTAAACTCTTTCAAAAAACAGAATCCCTATATCACTTTCCACCTCATTCTATGAAGCCAGTATTATCCTGTCAGCAAAACAAGACAAAATAGCTCAAGAAAACAGACCAAAATCTCTTGTGAATACAGACATAAAATCCTCAGCAAGGGCCTTCCCTTGGGTCCAGTGGTGCAAACTCCAAGCTTCCAATGCAGGGGACACAGGTTTGTTCCCTGGTCGAGGAGCCGTATGCCCCAGGGTGTGGCCAAAAAAAAAAAAGTCCTCAGCAAAATATTAGCAAATTAACCCAGCAAGATACAAAAGGGATTATACCCCACGCTTGGGATTTAGCTGAGGACATGGGAAAATCATTCACTGTGATATGCCATCACAGAACAGAAGACCAAGGCCACGTGATCATCTCCATAGATGCAGAAGTGGTACGTGCAAAATCCTACACCCATTCACGATAAAAACAGTCCACTAAGTCAGAAAACAGGAAACTTCTTCACATGATAAAGGTCATCCTGAAGCTACGCAGAGCTAACACCACACTCAACAGGAAGGATAAACAGAAGACAGGGATGTCTACCTCCCCCACTTCAACTCCACTAGAAGTCCCAGCCAGGGAAAACAGGCAAGAAAAAGAAACACAGGCATTCAGATTAGAAAAAGGAAGTGACTATTCTCACAGATGGCATGATCTGACAGGCAGAAAATCTTAAGGAATCTCACACACACAAAACCTTTTAAGGCTAGTAACTAATTAAGCAACACTGCAGGATACAAGACCAATCATTAAAATTAGTTGCATAAACTTTCAATAAACAATCAAAAATGAAATTAAGAAAGCAATTTCACTTATAATAAATAGAGTCAAAGAGAATAAAATACTTAGGACTAAGTGTAAACAGCAAGAGTCACACGCTGAAAACTGTAAAACATCACTGAAGTGAATTAGAGGAGACCTAAATATAGAAAGGCATCCCTTGCTCGTGGGCTGGAAAGCTTAGTATTCTTACAGCGGCAATACATCCCACATCGGCATTCCCTGATAGCTCAGTTGGTAAAGAATCCGCCTGCAATGCAGGAGACCCTGGTTCCATTCCTGGGTCGGGAAGATCCCCTGGCGAAGGGATAGGCGACCCATTCCAGTATTCTTGGGCTTCCCTGGTGGCTCAGCAGGTAAAGAATCTGCCCGCAATGTGGGAGACCTGAGTTTGATCCCTGGGTTACAAAGATCCCCTGGAGAAAGGAAAGGCTATCCACTCCAGTATTCTGGCCTGGCCTGGAGAATTCCATGGACTGTATAGTTCAATGGGTCAGAAAGAGTTGGACAATTTGATATTCACATTGAATGCTGGATCCCTAACTCACATCATAAGCAAAAATTAACTTAAAATGGAACCAAGACCAAAATGTTAAGCGCTAAAACTATAAAACTCTTAGAACACCATCAAGAAAGTGAAAAGATAACCCAAAGAATGAGAAAAACAGGTGTGCAAATCATATCCGAAAAGGATCTGGATGTAGAAAATATGAACTTTTGCCTCAAAAATCAAAAGATAAATGGACACTTGGGCTGTTTCCATTTTTTGGCTACTGTGAAGTGCTGTACATGAGTGTGGATGCTGTGTGTGCGTGTGTGTATGGATTCACTCTTCTCTTCCCTTGTGGTTGCACACTGAGGAGTGGAACTGCTGGGTCCTCGTGGTGACTCTACATCTAACATTTTGAGGAACTGCCAGAATGAATGAACACATGAAATGTGCTCCATCCATACAATGGACTATATTCACCCATAAAAAGGAATCAAGTCCTGATATAGCACTGCATGCCTCACCGCAGATGAGCCTTGAAGGCAGATGGCAGAGAAGCTGTCTGCACAAGGCTACACGTTCTAGGGTTCCACTTGTGTGACGTGTCCAGAAAAGGAGGATCCACAGATGGGGAGCACTGAGACTGGCTGCTCGTGGGGATGAGGGTTCCCACTCAGTTAATGAGAAGCTTCTGGAAGTTGATTACACAAATTTATGAACCACTAACAACCACTGGTGGAGAAGGCAATGGCACCCCACTCCAGTGCTCTTGTCTGGAAAATCCCATGGATGGAGGAGCCTGGTGGGCTGCAGTCTATGGGGTCGCTAAGAATCGGAGACGACTGAGTGACTTCAGTT